>JAXCGZ010000300.1:77500-80000 GCA_037179515.1 Halocaridina rubra
TTACTCTTAAGAAAGCCTTTTTTCAACATTTCCACCAATTCTTACCATTCCTTGCAGCTTCTTAATAAGTACGTGTGGGACCGTATAAAATGTTTTTTGAAATTCTAAACATATGCAATCGGTCCAGCCCTCTCTTTCCCATAAGATCAAGCTTACCTCATCACAAAATTCTAATAAACTTGTTACTGCTGATCTACCTTTTCAGAAGCCATATTGTCTCACTGACAAAAAGTTGAAGGATTCCAAGTGAAGAGAGATGTGTTTTCTTAGCAGTTTCTCCATAACATTGCAAACTATGCTGGTCAAGAAAACATGCCTACGATTTAGAGCCATATTATTCCCTCCCTTTTTGAAGAGAGGTACCAAACGTTCGCGTGTTTCCAGCACCTTGGAATCTCTCCAGGTTCCAGCAACTTTTCTAATATGATGAATAGCACCACCGATATTGGTTTAGCACATTTCTTTAGTATTACTGAAGTGTGAAAAGGGATATATCATCAGGACCTGTAACTTTATGGGTATCTAACTCCATCAACGCTTTACATCCCTCTGTGACTGAAAATATAATGTTCTCTAATACCAGCCCATGCTCTATCTCTACAATCTGAGGGGGTGTGGTATTTTCTCCTGTAAATACTGACTGAAACTCCATGATTTTTTTTTTACAGATCTCTTCATCTGCGCTCTTTAGCTTTAAAATATATTCTTTGTCCTTGAGTTTTCCTCTGATAAAGCTGTGGAAAACATTGGGGATTTTCTTTAGCCTTCCTGGTAATATCCCTCTCATAATCTCTCTCTGCATCTCTTCTTTTACTTAGGTAATCGTTTATTGTATTCTTTTCATAAGTCTGCCAGATATTTATGTTTTTTTTTTCTTTTCCAAAATTTGTCTCTCCACTCCTTAGCTCTTACGAATAATTCCTACTCTGGTGGAATGTATGCAAGAAGTGACTATTTTCCCATATTCCTCACAAAAGATTTCGTATAAATCTTGTACTGATTTGATGCTAAATAAGGTCATCCAGACAATAACTGAAAAAACTCACTGATTTTGATGTAATCTCCTTTCCAAGAGTTCTTCCTCGTGTCCTTCTCTATGCCTCTACTTTCAGGCAGAACATCGATGATATACTCCATGAACAACACACAGCAGTCATTTTTTCCAACTGGTGGTTCATACTAAATTTTTCCAATATCCAATTCATTATCTGTGAATACTAGCTCAAGCATCGTTCCAGTACATGTTGGTGTAGGAAACTTCCTTGCACACAATCAAGGAATCATGCCTCAAATGAATGCTCCCCGCTGTTCTGGTCAAGATTCGTCCGATCTATTTCTCTATGATTAAAATCTCCCATAATCAAAATCCTACACTTTCTCTCCCGTGCCATGTTAACAACTGAGTTTATGACTTCAATAGTACCTATATGATTTTCCTCATAAACTTCTAGCCTATGCTGGTTCCTTGGTGGGTTATATACATCAAGTATTATAAAGCTCACTGACCCAGTATGTATGTAAGCAACAAGAAATTCCTTGAACTCACTTCCTATAACAAAGTTTACTTCTTCAACCAGAAACCTCACTTATGAGTAGTGCTATCCCTCCACCATTTCTCTCAAATCTTTCAACCCTTAATATTCTAAAGCCCTTAAGAAAAACCGTGACACTGCTTATGTCCTCATTTAACTTAGTCTCTGTAACCATTGCTGTATCTGCCTAACTGTAGTGAAGCCTCTCCTTTAATTCTACTGCCTTATCAGCTACCTATAGGCATTTTTGTACAGCAATCTTAATGAGGCTGCTGCCATGATCTCTTAGCATTTTCTTCTTTAACTTCCTTTTGGTTGGAATAACAGTGAAATAAATATTTTTCTTCTCTTCTTCATTTCTTTCTTCATTCAACCTTCTAGCTTTTTGCAACAAGCTTTTGACTTCCCATCTCTTCCTGTGTTCTTTATGATCTAATGAACACTGTTCTAAATTCTTGAAGGTTTCTTAGGTTTTTTGCCCTCATAATAGTTCTCCATATGTGTCCTCTTTCTCAAAAGTAACTTTCATTATTCTAGCCTATCTCTCCCTAGAATATATACAACTTCGGTGAATGCTTACAATATTTTCTGGACCACATACTACTCAAAGCTTCCTTATCAGGTCTGAAATTAGAACTTTATCATGTCCAAGTCTCCCCTGCTATGTTAACTCCTGGGATTCACTTAACCTAAGATTATCATTGATTTTCTATATCAAGTATTTGTTTGATTAGTTGATTAGCCCTTTCAATCACATCTTTCATTTTTTCTATTACCGTCTCTTTGTAATCAGCGGTATTTACATTTTCCAATGACACCTCCCTAACTGCGTCTTTTAATGCCACATTTTGCTTTACTGCATCTGCAGATGATCTTGTAATGCCATCATGTTCCGTATTCTTCTCCTGAAAATAATTTCTGGACAGTTTGATGTTTTTTTTTTTTCTGGACATACCGAGCTGTAATCT
>JAXCGZ010000300.1:85000-88195 GCA_037179515.1 Halocaridina rubra
TGCTGCTGTCGGGCCTCATTGTAGAATACCCTTGCCCACCTACCTTGTGGGTGATCCAAGCAGGGTGGAAGGGGGGAGATGTGGCAACCCTCTATCCCCAAGGAGCTGAGAGAAGTGGTTGAGGTGTGTATGTGGATCGTGGTGAATGCGCATTTCTTGGCTCGGCCACCCCCCTTACAAGGGGGAATGAGGCTTATGTCTATGTATGTATGTATTATTAATAATAATAGTAATGTAGTCTCCGTGGCAAAATGGTAGCGTCCGCTACTCTGAGGCGGCAGGTTGAGGGTTCGCGCCCCGTCACGGACTGAGGTTAGTAAGGGCATACACTCAGGGTAACGATTATATCTGCCAAAACAAGTCCTTAGCAAGAATGCAACCGTCCTAGTCCTTAGTAGAAAAGGGAGTACGTAACGTAAAACCGATAATAATAATAATAATAATAATAATAATAATAATAATAATAATAATAATAATAATAATAAAATAATAATAAAAAAAAATAATAATAATATAATTATTATTATTATCATAATTATTATTATTATTATTATTATTATTATTATCATAATTATTTTTATTATTATGATTATCATCATCATTATAATCATTATTATTATTATTATTATTATTATTATTATTATTATTATTATTATCATTATTATTATTATTATTAACGTTATCAGAAGAAGAAGCATTAGTATTAGTAGTAGCATTTGTAATAGTAGTAACAGCAGCGGTGGTAGTCGTAGCAATATACTCTCTTTCCTTGAAAATATATACAAGTAACTGCTCTCTCTCTCTCTCTCTCTCTCTCTCTCTCTCTCTCTCTCTCTCTCTCTCTCTCCTCTCTCTCTCTCTCTCTCTCTCTCTCTCTCTCTCTTTTGAAGAAGAAGAAGGTTTCAAAAGAGCCATTCTTTAGAAGGCGATGCCTAATTATTTCTTAATGAAACATGAGGAGAAAAATAGACAATTAAAATCAAAGTTGTTATTCTTTCTTTCATTCTGCTGTTAACAACCTTTCTTCTCCCCTGGCTCCCATTTTTCTTCTTCGATCACTCGCTCACTCTCTCCTCAACACCCTCCATATCCTCTTCTTCTTTATCATCAACATCTTCTTCTTCTTCTTCTTCTTCTCATTCTTCTTCTTCTTCTTCTTCCTCTTTCACTAAGGACACAATTCCTTCCTCTTCATTTTCTCTCCTCATTTATCTGTTCATCTCAATCACTCACTTATGCCTGCACCTACTCCAGTCCTCTCCACCCTCTCTTTTTTCTTCTTCTTCTTCTTCTTTTTTTTTTTTCTTCTTCTTCTTCTTCTTCTTCTTCTTCTTCTTCTTCTTCTTCTTCTCCTTCTTCTTCTTCTTTCACTAAGGACACAATTCCTTCCTCTTCATTTTCTCTCCTCATTTATCTGTTCACCTCAATCACTCACTTATACTTGCACCTACTCCAGTCCTCTCCACCCTCTCTTTCTTCTTCTTCTTCTCCTTCTTCTTCTTCTTCTTCTTCTTCTTCTTCTTCTTCTTCTTCTTCTTCTTCTTCTTCTTCTTCTTCTTCTTCTCCTTCTTCTTCTTCTTCTTCTTTTTCTACTTCTTCTTCTTCTTCTTCTTCTTCTTCTTCTTCTTCTTCTTCTACTTCTTCTTCTTCTTCTTCTTCTTCTTCTTCTTCTTCTTCTTCTTCTTCTTCTCTAATCCTTTCTCTTACTTATCTCTTCTCTTTATTCCAGTCTCTCTCCATTCACTCACTCACTCACTCTACTCACTCTGGCTACATCATGCGCCTCACTCTGTTTCTTCCTTTTTTCTATTGTCGTCATTCTGCAACTCACTCACTCATGCTCCTGCTCATTGCTCAGTCTTCCTTCACTCACTCTCCCTCCTTTTCCTCTTCCAATCTCTTCCTCACTCCATTCCCTCCTCCTCTCTTTACGGTCTTCATTCTCTTATCCATTCCACACCTTCACCTCCTCCTCCAAAACTTTCCTCATCCACTCACTCACTCCTCAACACCTTCATTCTCTCACTTATTCCTCTACCTTCTCCTCCTCCAAAACTTTCCTCATCCATTCACTCACTCCTAAACAACTTCATTCTCTCACTTATTCCTCTACCTCCTCCTTCAACACTTTCCTCATCCATTCACTCACTCCTAAACAACTTCATTCGATCACTCATTGCTCTACCTCCTCCTCCTCCAATACTTTCCTCATCCATTCACTCACTCCTCAACACCTTCATTCTCTCACTCATTGCTCTACCTCCTCCTCCAACACTATCCTCATCCATTCACTCACTCCTAAACAACTTCATTCGATCACTAATTGCTCTACCTCCTCCTTCAGCATATCCTCATCCACCCACTCCTCATCACCATCATCCCATTACTGTCTTAACTCTCTAATTCCTCCACCAAACCCTCCTCCAACATTTTCCTGTTCCACTAACTTACTCTTTTTCCAAGTCATTCCTCCTAATATTACAGTCTCCATATGCTCCCTCACCACCTCCTCCAACATTTTCCTCATGCCTCCTCCAATTCAATCCTCCTCCTTCTATAGTCCTCAATCGCTACATTACCACCTCATCCAACATCTTTGTCACTGATCCTCCATCTCATATCTCCCACTATTTCCACCTCCTCCTTCGCCTACATTCTTAACTCACTCAGACATTCATTCATATAATAACTTCCACATTCTTTATGCTCCTCGTCCTGCTCTTTTTTTTTTTTATTTAGAATAACTACTTTTTGATATTTTTCTTCTTTATCTTTCTAACTTTACATCATTCTAGGACTAATTCTATCTCACTTTCCTTTCTTCTTGTATGTATGCAAGTTCTTCTTCTCCTTCTTCTTCTTTTTCTTCTTCTTCTTCTTCTCCACCACCTCCTCCTTCTTCTTCTTCTTCTCCTTCTTCTTCTTCTTCTTCTTCTCCTCCTCCTCCTCCTCCTCCTCCTTCTTCTTCTTCTTCTTCTTCTTCTTCTTCTTCTTCTTCTTCTCCTTTTTCTTCTTCCTCTTCAAGATTTATCTATCTTATGTAGGATCGAGAAAGTTGACCAGCCCTTGTTAAATGAATGTGTAAAGGTATCCATACGGCTCAGGAATCGAACCCTGGTCATACGGGTGGCAGAGGCCGTTACCAATAGGGCTTCGAGGATTTGTGTGTAGGTGTGTGTGTGTATGTGTGTGTTT
>JAXCGZ010000301.1:0-15000 GCA_037179515.1 Halocaridina rubra
GCCACGAGTGAGGTTGGGGAATCTGTAATATGAACATAGTGGCATTCAGTTAGAATGCGTTCATTCCTATGTATAGCAGATATAAGCTATAAGGTTGGGTTCCTTTTAACCTTCTGTGGTGTAGTGGTAGCGCCTTGACTTAGTAATCATAAGTCCTAGGTTCGAGTCCCGGTCGGGGTAAAAAAAAATGATTCATGTTTTCACATATGTAATGTGCTATTTGGTTATTTCATGGCCCAAATGAGATTGGGAATCGAATTAAATGCTAAAATGAAGCCACGAGTGAGGTTGGGGAATCTGTAATATGAACATAGTGGCATTCAGTTAGAATGCGTTCATTCCTATGTATAGCAGATATAAGCTATAAGGTTGGGTTCCTTTTAACCTTCTGTGGTGTAGTGGTAGCGCCTTGACTTAGTAATCATAAGTCCTAGGTTCGAGTCCCGGTCGGGGTAAAAAAAATGATTCATGTTTTCACATATGTAATGTGCTATTTGGTTATTTCATGGCCCAAATGAGATTGGGAATCGAATTAAATGCTAAAATGAAGCCACGAGTGAGGTTGGGGAATCTGTAATATGAACATAGTGGCATTCAGTTAGAATGCGTTCATTCCTATGTATAGCAGATATAAGCTATAAGGTTGGGTTCCTTTTAACCTTCTGTGGTGTAGTGGTAGCGCCTTGACTTAGTAATCATAAGTCCTAGGTTCGAGTCCCGGTCGGGGTAATAAAAATGATTCATGTTTTCACATATGTAATGTGCTATTTGGTTATTTCATGGCCCAAATGAGATTGGGAATCGAATTAAATGCTAAAATGAAGCCACGAGTGAGGTTGGGGAATCTGTAATATGAACATAGTGGCATTCAGTTAGAATGCGTTCATTCCTATGTATAGCAGATATAAGCTATAAGGTTGGGTTCCTTTTAACCTTCTGTGGTGTAGTGGTAGCGCCTTGACTTAGTAATCATAAGTCCTAGGTTCGAGTCCCGGTCGGGGGTAAAAAAATGATTCATGTTTTCACATATGTAATGTGCTATTTGGTTATTTCATGGCCCAAATGAGATTGGGAATCGAATTAAATGCTAAAATGAAGCCACGAGTGAGGTTGGGGAATCTGTAATATGAACATAGTGGCATTCAGTTAGAATGCGTTCATTCCTATGTATAGCAGATATAAGCTATAAGGTTGGGTTCCTTTTTAACCTTCTGTGGTGTAGTGGTAGCGCCTTGACGTAGTAATCATAAGTCCTAGGTTCGAGTCCCGGTCGGGGTAAAAAAATGATTCATGTTTTCACATATGTAATGTGCTATTTGGTTATTTCATGGCCCAAATGAGATTGGGAATCGAATTAAATGCTAAAATGAAGCCACGAGTGAGGTTGGGGAATCTGTAATATGAACATAGTGGCATTCAGTTAGAATGCGTTCATTCCTATGTATAGCAGATATAAGCTATAAGGTTGGGTTCCTTTTAACCTTCTGTGGTGTAGTGGTAGCGCCTTGACTTAGTAATCATAAGTCCTAGGTTCGAGTCCCGGTCGGGGTAAAAAATGATTCATGTTTTCACATATGTAATGTGCTATTTGGTTATTTCATGGCCCAAATGAGATTGGGAATCGAATTAAATGCTAAAATGAAGCCACGAGTGAGGTTGGGGAATCTGTAATATGAACATAGTGGCATTCAGTTAGAATGCGTTCATTCCTATGTATAGCAGATATAAGCTATAAGGTTGGGTTCCTTTTAACCTTCTGTGGTGTAGTGGTAGCGCCTTGACTTAGTAATCATAAGTCCTAGGTTCGAGTCCCGGTCGGGGTAAAAAAATGATTCATGTTTTCACATATGTAATGTGCTATTTGGTTATTTCATGGCCCAAATGAGATTGGGAATCGAATTAAATGCTAAAATGAAGCCACGAGTGAGGTTGGGGAATCTGTAATATGAACATAGTGGCATTCAGTTAGAATGCGTTCATTCCTATGTATAGCAGATATAAGCTATAAGGTTGGGTTCCTTTTAACCTTCTGTGGTGTAGTGGTAGCGCCTTGACTTAGTAATCATAAGTCCTAGGTTCGAGTCCCGGTCGGGGTAAAAAATGATTCATGTTTTCACATATGTAATGTGCTATTTGGTTATTTCATGGCCCAAATGAGATTGGGAATCGAATTAAATGCTAAAATGAAGCCACGAGTGAGGTTGGGGAATCTGTAATATGAACATAGTGGCATTCAGTTAGAATGCGTTCATTCCTATGTATAGCAGATATAAGCTATAAGGTTGGGTTCCTTTTAACCTTCTGTGGTGTAGTGGTAGCGCCTTGACTTAGTAATCATAAGTCCTAGGTTCGAGTCCCGGTCGGGGTAAAAAAATGATTCATGTTTTCACATATGTAATGTGCTATTTGGTTATTTCATGGCCCAAATGAGATTGGGAATCGAATTAAATGCTAAAATGAAGCCACGAGTGAGGTTGGGGAATCTGTAATATGAACATAGTGGCATTCAGTTAGAATGCGTTCATTCCTATGTATAGCAGATATAAGCTATAAGGTTGGGTTCCTTTTAACCTTCTGTGGTGTAGTGGTAGCGCCTTGACTTAGTAATCATAAGTCCTAGGTTCGAGTCCCGGTCGGGGTAAAAAAATGATTCATGTTTTCACATATGTAATGTGCTATTTGGTTATTTCATGGCCCAAATGAGATTGGGAATCGAATTAAATGCTAAAATGAAGCCACGAGTGAGGTTGGGGAATCTGTAATATGAACATAGTGGCATTCAGTTAGAATGCGTTCATTCCTATGTATAGCAGATATAAGCTATAAGGTTGGGTTCCTTTTAACCTTCTGTGGTGTAGTGGTAGCGCCTTGACTTAGTAATCATAAGTCCTAGGTTCGAGTCCCGGTCGGGGTAAAAAATGATTCATGTTTTCACATATGTAATGTGCTATTTGGTTATTTCATGGCCCAAATGAGATTGGGAATCGAATTAAATGCTAAAATGAAGCCACGAGTGAGGTTGGGGAATCTGTAATATGAACACAGTGGCATTCAGTTAGAATGCGTTCATTCCTATGTATAGCAGATATAAGCTATAAGGTTGGGTTCCTTTTAACCTTCTGTGGTGTAGTGGTAGCGCCTTGACTTAGTAATCATAAGTCCTAGGTTCGAGTCCCGGTCGGGGTAAAAAATGATTCATGTTTTCACATATGTAATGTGCTATTTGGTTATTTCATGGCCCAAATGAGATTGGGAATCGAATTAAATGCTAAAATGAAGCCACGAGTGAGGTTGGGGAATCTGTAATATGAACATAGTGGCATTCAGTTAGAATGCGTTCATTCCTATGTATAGCAGATATAAGCTATAAGGTTGGGTTCCTTTTAACCTTCTGTGGTGTAGTGGTAGCGCCTTGACTTAGTAATCATAAGTCCTAGGTTCGAGTCCCGGTCGGGGTAAAAAATGATTCATGTTTTCACATATGTAATGTGCTATTTGGTTATTTCATGGCCCAAATGAGATTGGGAATCGAATTAAATGCTAAAATGAAGCCACGAGTGAGGTTGGGGAATCTGTAATATGAACATAGTGGCATTCAGTTAGAATGCGTTCATTCCTATGTATAGCAGATATAAGCTATAAGGTTGGGTTCCTTTTAACCTTCTGTGGTGTAGTGGTAGCGCCTTGACTTAGTAATCATAAGTCCTAGGTTCGAGTCCCGGTCGGGGTAAAAAATGATTCATGTTTTCACATATGTAATGTGCTATTTGGTTATTTCATGGCCCAAATGAGATTGGGAATCGAATTAAATGCTAAAATGAAGCCACGAGTGAGGTTGGGGAATCTGTAATATGAACATAGTGGCATTCAGTTAGAATGCGTTCATTCCTATGTATAGCAGATATAAGCTATAAGGTTGGGTTCCTTTTAACCTTCTGTGGTGTAGTGGTAGCTCCTTGACTTAGTAATCATAAGTCCTAGGTTCGAGTCCCGGTCGGGGTAAAAAATGATTCATGTTTTCACATATGTAATGTGCTATTTGGTTATTTCATGGCCCAAATGAGATTGGGAATCGAATTAAATGCTAAAATGAAGCCACGAGTGAGGTTGGGGAATCTGTAATATGAACATAGTGGCATTCAGTTAGAATGCGTTCATTCCTATGTATAGCAGATATAAGCTATAAGGTTGGGTTCCTTTTAACCTTCTGTGGTGTAGTGGTAGCGCCTTGACTTAGTAATCATAAGTCCTAGGTTCGAGTCCCGGTCGGGGTAAAAAATGATTCATGTTTTCACATATGTAATGTGCTATTTGGTTATTTCATGGCCCAAATGAGATTGGGAATCGAATTAAATGCTAAAATGAAGCCACGAGTGAGGTTGGGGAATCTGTAATATGAACATAGTGGCATTCAGTTAGAATGCGTTCATTCCTATGTATAGCAGATATAAGCTATAAGGTTGGGTTCCTTTTAACCTTCTGTGGTGTAGTGGTAGCGCCTTGACTTAGTAATCATAAGTCCTAGGTTCGAGTCCCGGTCGGGGTAAAAAATGATTCATGTTTTCACATATGTAATGTGCTATTTGGTTATTTCATGGCCCAAATGAGATTGGGAATCGAATTAAATGCTAAAATGAAGCCACGAGTGAGGTTGGGGAATCTGTAATATGAACATAGTGGCATTCAGTTAGAATGCGTTCATTCCTATGTATAGCAGATATAAGCTATAAGGTTGGGTTCCTTTTAACCTTCTGTGGTGTAGTGGTAGCGCCTTGACTTAGTAATCATAAGTCCTAGGTTCGAGTCCCAGTCGGGGTAAAAAATGATTCATGTTTTCACATATGTAATGTGCTATTTGGTTATTTCATGGCCCAAATGAGATTGGGAATCGAATTAAATGCTAAAATGAAGCCACGAGTGAGGTTGGGGAATCTGTAATATGAACATAGTGGCATTCAGTTAGAATGCGTTCATTCCTATGTATAGCAGATATAAGCTATAAGGTTGGGTTCCTTTTAACCTTCTGTGGTGTAGTGGTAGCGCCTTGACTTAGTAATCATAAGTCCTAGGTTCGAGTCCCGGTCGGGGTAAAAAATGATTCATGTTTTCACATATGTAATGTGCTATTTGGTTATTTCATGGCCCAAATGAGATTGGGAATCGAATTAAATGCTAAAATGAAGCCACGAGTGAGGTTGGGGAATCTGTAATATGAACATAGTGGCATTCAGTTAGAATGCGTTCATTCCTATGTATAGCAGATATAAGCTATAAGGTTGGGTTCCTTTTAACCTTCTGTGGTGTAGTGGTAGCGCCTTGACTTAGTAATCATAAGTCCTAGGTTCGAGTCCCGGTCGGGGTAAAAAATGATTCATGTTATCACGTATGTAATGTGCTATTTGGTTATTTCATGGCCCAAATGAGATTGGGAATCGAATTAAATGCTAAAATGAAGCCACGAGTGAGGTTGGGGAATCTGTAATATGAACATAGTGGCATTCAGTTAGAATGCGTTCATTCCTATGTATAGCAGATATAAGCTATAAGGTTGGGTTCCTTTTAACCTTCTGTGGTGTAGTGGTAGCGCCTTGACTTAGTAATCATAAGTCCTAGGTTCGAGTCCCGGTCGGGGTAAAAAAAATGATTCATGTTTTCACATATGTAATGTGCTATTTGGTTATTTCATGGCCCAAATGAGATTGGGAATCGAATTAAATGCTAAAATGAAGCCACGAGTGAGGTTGGGGAATCTGTAATATGAACATAGTGGCATTCAGTTAGAATGCGTTCATTCCTATGTATAGCAGATATAAGCTATAAGGTTGGGTTCCTTTTAACCTTCTGTGGTGTAGTGGTAGCGCCTTGACTTAGTAATCATAAGTCCTAGGTTCGAGTCCCGGTCGGGGTAAAAAATGATTCATGTTTTCACATATGTAATGTGCTATTTGGTTATTTCATGGCCCAAATGAGATTGGGAATCGAATTAAATGCTAAAATGAAGCCACGAGTGAGGTTGGGGAATCTGTAATATGAACATAGTGGCATTCAGTTAGAATGCGTTCATTCCTATGTATAGCAGATATAAGCTATAAGGTTGGGTTCCTTTTAACCTTCTGTGGTGTAGTGGTAGCGCCTTGACTTAGTAATCATAAGTCCTAGGTTCGAGTCCCGGTCGGGGTAAAAAAAATGATTCATGTTTTCACATATGTAATGTGCTATTTGGTTATTTCATGGCCCAAATGAGATTGGGAATCGAATTAAATGCTAAAATGAAGCCACGAGTGAGGTTGGGGAATCTGTAATATGAACATAGTGGCATTCAGTTAGAATGCGTTCATTCCTATTTATAGCAGATATAAGCTATAAGGTTGGGTTCCTTTTAACCTTCTGTGGTGTAGTGGTAGCGCCTTGACTTAGTAATCATAAGTCCTAGGTTCGAGTCCCGGTCGGGGTAAAAAATGATTCATGTTTTCACATATGTAATGTGCTATTTGGTTATTTCATGGCCCAAATGAGATTGGGAATCGAATTAAATGCTAAAATGAAGCCACGAGTGAGGTTGGGGAATCTGTAATATGAACATAGTGGCATTCAGTTAGAATGCGTTCATTCCTATGTATAGCAGATATAAGCTATAAGGTTGGGTTCCTTTTAACCTTCTGTGGTGTAGTGGTAGCGCCTTGACTTAGTAATCATAAGTCCTAGGTTCGAGTCCCGGTCGGGGTAAAAAAAATGATTTATGTTTTCACATATGTAATGTGCTATTTGGTTATTTCATGGCCCAAATGAGATTGGGAATCGAATTAAATGCTAAAATGAAGCCACGAGTGAGGTTGGGGAATCTGTAATATGAACATAGTGGCATTCAGTTAGAATGCGTTCATTCCTATGTATAGCAGATATAAGCTATAAGGTTGGGTTCCTTTTAACCTTCTGTGGTGTAGTGGTAGCGCCTTGACTTAGTAATCATAAGTCCTAGGTTCGAGTCCCGGTCGGGGTAAAAAATGATTCATGTTTTCACATATGTAATGTGCTATTTGGTTATTTCATGGCCCAAATGAGATTGGGAATCGAATTAAATGCTAAAATGAAGCCACGAGTGAGGTTGGGGAATCTGTAATATGAACATAGTGGCATTCAGTTAGAATGCGTTCATTCCTATGTATTGCAGATATAAGCTATAAGGTTGGGTTCCTTTTAACCTTCTGTGGTGTAGTGGTAGCGCCTTGACTTAGTAATCATAAGTCCTAGGTTCGAGTCCCGGTCGGGGTAAAAAATGATTCATGTTTTCACATATGTAATGTGCTATTTGGTTATTTCATGGCCCAAATGAGATTGGGAATCGAATTAAATGCTAAAATGAAGCCACGAGTGAGGTTGGGGAATCTGTAATATGAACATAGTGGCATTCAGTTAGAATGCGTTCATTCCTATGTATAGCAGATATAAGCTATAAGGTTGGGTTCCTTTTAACCTTCTGTGGTGTAGTGGTAGCGCCTTGACTTAGTAATCATAAGTCCTAGGTTCGAGTCCCGGTCGGGGCAAAAAAATGATTCATGTTTTCACATATGTAATGTGCTATTTGGTTATTTCATGGCCCAAATGAGATTGGGAATCGAATTAAATGCTAAAATGAAGCCACGAGTGAGGTTGGGGAATCTGTAATATGAACATAGTGGCATTCAGTTAGAATGCGTTCATTCCTATGTATAGCAGATATAAGCTATAAGGTTGGGTTCCTTTTAACCTTCTGTGGTGTAGTGGTAGCGCCTTGACTTAGTAATCATAAGTCCTAGGTTCGAGTCCCGGTCGGGGTAAAAAATGATTCATGTTTTCACATATGTAATGTGCTATTTGGTTATTTCATGGCCCAAATGAGATTGGGAATCGAATTAAATGCTAAAATGAAGCCACGAGTGAGGTTGGGGAATCTGTAATATGAACATAGTGGCATTCAGTTAGAATGCGTTCATTCCTATGTATAGCAGATATAAGCTATAAGGTTGGGTTCCTTTTAACCTTCTGTGGTGTAGTGGTAGCGCCTTGACTTAGTAATCATAAGTCCTAGGTTCGAGTCCCGGTCGGGGTAAAAAAAATGATTCATGTTTTCACATATGTAATGTGCTATTTGGTTATTTCATGGCCCAAATGAGATTGGGAATCGAATTAAATGCTAAAATGAAGCCACGAGTGAGGTTGGGGAATCTGTAATATGAACATAGTGGCATTCAGTTAGAATGCGTTCATTCCTATGTATAGCAGATATAAGCTATAAGGTTGGGTTCCTTTTAACCTTCTGTGGTGTAGTGGTAGCGCCTTGACTTAGTAATCATAAGTCCTAGGTTCGAGTCCCGGTCGGGGTAAAAAATGATTCATGTTTTCACATATGTAATGTGCTATTTGGTTATTTCATGGCCCAAATGAGATTGGGAATCGAATTAAATGCTAAAATGAAGCCACGAGTGAGGTTGGGGAATCTGTAATATGAACATAGTGGCATTCAGTTAGAATGCGTTCATTCCTATGTATAGCAGATATAAGCTATAAGGTTGGGTTCCTTTTAACCTTCTGTGGTGTAGTGGTAGCGCCTTGACTTAGTAATCATAAGTCCTAGGTTCGAGTCCCGGTCGGGGTAAAAAATGATTCATGTTTTCACATATGTAATGTGCTATTTGGTTATTTCATGGCCCAAATGAGATTGGGAATCGAATTAAATGCTAAAATGAAGCCACGAGTGAGGTTGGGGAATCTGTAATATGAACATAGTGGCATTCAGTTAGAATGCGTTCATTCCTATGTATAGCAGATATAAGCTATAAGGTTGGGTTCCTTTTAACCTTCTGTGGTGTAGTGGTAGCGCCTTGACTTAGTAATCATAAGTCCTAGGTTCGAGTCCCGGTCGGGGTAAAAAAATGATTCATGTTTTCACATATGTAATGTGCTATTTGGTTATTTCATGGCCCAAATGAGATTGGGAATCGAATTAAATGCTAAAATGAAGCCACGAGTGAGGTTGGGGAATCTGTAATATGAACATAGTGGCATTCAGTTAGAATGCGTTCATTCCTATGTATAGCAGATATAAGCTATAAGGTTGGGTTCCTTTTAACCTTCTGTGGTGTAGTGGTAGCGCCTTGACTTAGTAATCATAAGTCCTAGGTTCGAGTCCCGGTCGGGGTAAAAAAAATGATTCATGTTTTCACATATGTAATGTGCTATTTGGTTATTTCATGGCCCAAATGAGATTGGGAATCGAATTAAATGCTAAAATGAAGCCACGAGTGAGGTTGGGGAATCTGTAATATGAACATAGTGGCATTCAGTTAGAATGCGTTCATTCCTATGTATAGCAGATATAAGCTATAAGGTTGGGTTCCTTTTAACCTTCTGTGGTGTAGTGGTAGCGCCTTGACTTAGTAATCATAAGTCCTAGGTTCGAGTCCCGGTCGGGGTAAAAAATGATTCATGTTTTCACATATGTAATGTGCTATTTGGTTATTTCATGGCCCAAATGAGATTGGGAATCGAATTAAATGCTAAAATGAAGCCACGAGTGAGGTTGGGGAATCTGTAATATGAACATAGTGGCATTCAGTTAGAATGCGTTCATTCCTATGTATAGCAGATATAAGCTATAAGGTTGGGTTCCTTTTAACCTTCTGTGGTGTAGTGGTAGCGCCTTGACTTAGTAATCATAAGTCCTAGGTTCGAGTCCCGGTCGGGGTAAAAAAAATGATTCATGTTTTCACATATGTAATGTGCTATTTGGTTATTTCATGGCCCAAATGAGATTGGGAATCGAATTAAATGCTAAAATGAAGCCACGAGTGAGGTTGGGGAATCTGTAATATGAACATAGTGGCATTCAGTTAGAATGCGTTCATTCCTATGTATAGCAGATATAAGCTATAAGGTTGGGTTCCTTTTAACCTTCTGTGGTGTAGTGGTAGCGCCTTGACTTAGTAATCATAAGTCCTACGTTCGAGTCCCGGTCGGGGTAAAAAATGATTCATATATATATTATATATATATATATATATATATATATATATATATATATATATATATATATATATATATATATATATATATATATATATGTGTGTGTGTGTGTGTGTATGTGTACATATATATATATTTTTTTATTATTTATAATTGCCAATATGTTGCAGAGACTAAAGTCCTCCTCTCTTTCAATCCAAGAAAAATATGCACATACCAAAGCAAAATCCTCACTTCAAAACATGAATATGAATAAACTCTTTGAACCCAACAGGCTCAGCGAGTCCATCACGAGATGTTTGGGTTCTTAGATGAGAAGTATTTTTACAAGTTCAGGCATCGATAATGGAGTAAAATTGAATTCCTTGTACCCCTCTCTCTCTCTCTCTCTCTCTCTCTCTCTCTCTCTCTCTCTCTCTCTCTCTCTCTCTCTCTCTCTCTCTCTCTCTCTCTCTCTCTCTCTCTCTCTCTCTCTCTCTCTCTCTCTCTCTCTCTCTCTCTCTCTCTCTCTCTCTCTCTCTCTCTCTCTCTCAAATAAAAAATGGGAAATCTATGAAGTCTACAGCTTTATTCCTTTCCGGGGGCTAGATATAATAAATTTTAGTATAAACTTACTCTAATAAGATTATCTTCATATTATATATTGACATGTGCACAGAAATTACCTTTTTGGAATATACAAAATTTGGTTGACTATATGACGAAAAGAGAACATAATTATCTCTCCGATGAAACAAATATGTGGTTTCTTCATAAAGTGCACACCAGAGGTAAACTCTTTCTCAGGAGGTTCCAAGTTAAATTCCCCAAGATGGCGCATACAACTTATCTTTGCCAGAACATTCGTGGATTAAAAAGAGAGAGGGTAATGCCATCCCTCATTTGATAGTCTTACTACACAAAGTAGGTTGCTATGCTTTGTCAATTGTTGGAATTGTGTCTACATGAAAACGGCCTTCAATAAGGGTATTAATAATCATTCCATAGTTCTAAAATCAAAACAACAAACAAGCAAACAAAGTTGGAGTAAAATGATGCAAAATGAAGTCTGATGTAGATAAAAAATTGTACATAATCAAAAATTTCGAGGAAAATTAGTAATAAGAGAAATATTCAGTCTGCGAAATTCAGTCTTGCTATTCGTGATTGGCTGCATCTGCAGACTTTGTATTACAACACAAATCTTTCGTTCAATAAACAATGATCAAATAAGAAAAGTTGGCCTCCTAATACATACCACACGAAGCTGAAACAACATGCGAAGAGTAAACCTAATTCTGTCAACAAGTGACATAGCAGAGTGCCATCTTGTGCTTACTAAATAAAGCATAAAAATAGCCTATTTTATTTCGGATTCAATAAGGCTAGATTACAGGTGTTGGTGAACTGTAGAAAGGTTATATCCACAGCTATGTAATCAAAGGTAAATGCAACTCTAACGCTCAAAGGTCCGATTCTGGCGCAGCGAAGATACTTAGTACCTGCTAATTAAAAGCAAATCTAAAGCTAAATAGAAAATAACAATAATAATAATTTCAGTTTTTGTGTGTAATTTCAAAATACATATCAGTAGTGAAATAATACTGTTCCAGAACTGGTATATTACTGTGAAATGAAAGACGCACCTTTTATAATTCCTGCAACAATTTATCAGTCTAGGTTTTAAGTATCGGTCTCTCTTTTTTTTTTTTTTACTTTTGCTTTTTTTGTACTCTAGCACTTTCATGATGAACATGTTGTTTAATTGATTATTTTAGATAATTTTTATGGTATTTCATATATTTTTATATATATGAGTTTTTTGGTAGGGAATAACAAAATTAAAATTATATGAAAAACTCTTTTCATATAAAAGATTATGTTACCTAGAAAAATGATGCGATCGAACAGCGACGACAAAAATAATAACAAAAATAACAATAATAATAATAATAGTAATAATTATAATAATAATAATAATAATAATAATAATAATAATAATAATAATAATAATAATAATAATAATAATAATAATAATAATAATAATAATAATAATAATAATAATAATAATAATAATAATAATAATAACGAAGACGATGACGGTGACGGCGAGAACGACTAAGATGGCGGTGCCAGCGACAGCAACAGCAACATCAACAACTACAATCATCATCATCGTTATCGTCATCATCGTCATCATTATCATCAACATCATCACAGCTAATGCATGTTAAGGTACATCAAACTCTTAGTGGCATTTTCTTTGTCTTATGATTGGAGTTCCCATTTTAGTCATTGCAACGAAAAAATACACATACACTCAAACATACATACATACATATATATATATATATATATATATATATATATATATATATATATATATATATATATATATATATATATATATATATATATATATATATATATATATATATATATATGTTATTCCGGTTTTACGTCACGGACTCTCTTTTCTACCAAGGGCTAGGACGGTTGCCTTCTTGCGAAGGACTTGTTTTGGCAGGTGTAATCGTTACCCTGAGTGCATACCCTTGCTAACCTCAGACCATGACGGGGCGCGAACCCTAGACCTGCCGCCTCAGGGTCGCGGACGCTACCGCTTGAGCCACGATGACTACACAAACATATATGTGTGTATATATATATATATATATATATATATATATATATATATATATATATATATATATATATATATATATATATATATATATATATTTATATATATGCTGGAACTCTTATCAATAATTCTATAATATGCAACTTAATTGGTGGGGAAATAGAAAAATTAGTTTTCCCATACGAAGTCAGCTTTTTATATATATATATATATATATATATATATATATATATATATATATATATATATATATATATATATATATATATATATATATATATATATATATATATATATATATATATATATATATATATATATATATATATATATATATATATATATATATATATATATATATATATATATATATATATATATATATAATATATATATATATATATATATATATATATATAATATATATATATATACATATATATATATATATATATATATATATATATATATATATATATATATATATATATATATATATATATATATATATATATATACATATATATATATATATATATATATATATATATATATATATATATATATATATATATATATATATATATATATATATAACCAAAGAAGCATATTACATATGTGAAAGCATGAATAATTTTTTACCCAGACCGGGACTTGAACCTAGGACTTATAATTACAAAGTCAAGGCGCTACCAACTACACACCACAGAAGGTTAAAAGGAATCCGACCTTATAGCTTATATCTGCTATACTCAGGAATGAACGCATTCTATCTGAATGCCACAATGTTCATATTACAGATTACCCAACCTCACTCGTGGCTTCATTTTCGCATTTGATTCAATTCCCAATCTCATTTGGGCTATAGCCCGAATGAGTCTGGGAAATGAATTAAATGCAAAAATGAAGCCACGAGTGAGGTTGGGGATTCTGTAATATGAACATTGTGGCATTCAGATAGAATACGTTCATTTCCTAAGTATAGCAGATATAAGCTATAAGATTGGATTCATTTTAACCTTTTGTGGTGTAGTTGGTAGCACCTTGACTTAGTAATTATAAATCCTAGGTTCAAGTCCCGGTCGGGGTAAAAAATGATTCATATATATATATATATATATATATATATATATAATATATATATATATATATATATATATATATATATATATATATATATATATTCCCCTGAAGTAGGGAGGCAAGTGCTTCGTATTTCCCTGCTTGGCGTAAAAGTCAACTAAATGGGGCAAAGCGAGGGAGCTAGGAGTCCCCTCCATTCTATTTTCCTCTAACACAGAGTCATATTTTATGCCTTGAGTCAGCCATCTCCCCTATAAGGGGGATTATGGCTTTTGTATGTAGATAGAAATGAATATTCTAAGCAACTAAAGAATATCGCACGTTTATAACAATAATTAGTATGTTTTTATAATGCATGAGTAAATAGAAGCTAATAGACTTCTTCAGTACTATTGCTTAATAAACGAATACAGTCAGTTCCGAAACATGCATAAAAAATCCTTTGACAATGTTGTAAGTAGACCTATCTTTATATTAAGTAATTATAAGTATTATTGCAACTAAAAATTACTTTCTATATCCAAATAAAAATATGAATAACTATGTGTATATAACTTTGTATATATACCTATACATACATACATACATACATACCTGCGTCCAAACATACATACTTATATATATATATATATATATATATATATATATATATATATATATATATATATATATATATATATATATATATATATATATATATATATATAAAGAATGATTGGTTTTACGTCATGGATTCCCTTTTCAACTAAGGGTTAGGACAATGGCATTTTGTGAAGACGTTTATCTTATAAGTGCGACCGTTACCTTGAGTGAATGCCCTTTAAAACCACGAGCTGACAAATCAAAGTCGCGGGCATTACCACTCAGCCACGGTGGTCTCATATATATATATATATATATATATATATATATATATATATATATATATATATATATATATATATATATATATATATATATATATATATATATATATATATATATATATTAATATATATATATATATATATATATATATATATATATATATATATATATATATATATATATATATATATATATATATATATATATATATATATATATATATATATATATATATATATATATATATATATATATATTTATATATATATATATATATATATATATATATATATATATATATATATATATATATATATATATATATATATATGTATATATATGTATATATATATATATATATATATATATATATATATATATATATATATATATATTATATGAGGTGCCTGGGTGTGTGAATTTGC
>JAXCGZ010000301.1:25000-32500 GCA_037179515.1 Halocaridina rubra
TTATTTTGGCAGATGTAATCGTTACCCTGAGTGCATGCCCTTGCTAACCTCAGACCGTGACGGTGCGCGAACCCTCGACCTGATGCCTCAGAGTATCGGACGCTACCGCTTTAGCCACGTTGACTACTATAATAATATTAATAATGATAATAATAATAATAATAATAATAATAATAATAATAATAATAATAATAATAATAATAATAATAATAATAATAATAATAAAAATAATAATAATAATAATAATAATAATAATAATATATTGTTGAACTATTTGTAAATGTATTACTGATTCAGTTATTAAAAGTATAATCATAGATTATGTAGCAATTCATTAAACAATTTCAGGTACTATGCAACAGATTGAATAGAGTAATTGCGTGAAGCAAAATAAAAGCAAGACAGAAAAAAGATCAGATATATTGTTCAATAACAACAATGATAAAATGTATTGCACATTCGCATTAGCCTCCAGTACTTGCATTTTTCAACCAAATGTTATCAAGAGATCCCTTCCATGCTCCCGAGTCATGAGAAATTGCAATTTCAATTTTTGTTTTTTTATGATTAAAGACCATAGCTAATATTGTGTTATCTCTGATATTACCAGGGACCCCTAGGGGGGGGGGAATCAAAAAACACTGTTTGGAAAGGGATCATCACACGGCTTGAACCTCTCATACCAATCACAATTAGAGCATAACATATATCAACACTAGATGGCAGCTCTAACCTTTCTTTCTCTTCACCCAACCCCATCCCCCAAAAACATAAATATTGTCTTCTTCTATAAATACTCGGATGGGATGTCACACCAATGTTCTTAATAATGAAAAATCTAATTAGCGACTATTGTGCGTGGGTGTGAATGGCTTAAGGGAAAAGGGAGCTCATGAGGGAGAGGGGGGTCATTTTGGGGGTATATCAACACAGGGTTTCGGAGGTTCTTGGGAGGGTTAGAGTGGTTATAAATATCGGCATAATGGCCAGGAAGTGACGTCTTCTATGGGCTTCTCTCGCTTGGGGCAATGGGGATGAAACAAGGCATTTAATTATGAAGCTCACTTGATATTTAGGTGTTTTGGGTAGACGTGGGTGAGAATGAGGGCGTGGCACCATATGGGCTGAGTGAGGGTGGAAGGATTGAAATGTGGGTGGCACGAAGGATATATGAGGAGAAATGTTGAGGAGATACAATTTGAAGGAAGAGCACCTATCAACTGTAGTTTTTGAACGTGGTAGATATAACATATGGGATGAAGGATTTAGACACGGGGGAGACGACGGAAGCTTATAACAAATCACTTATGCACATATTTAAAACATCATTATGTGTGTGCATTTAATGCATTATCAATTTCCTCAGCATAAAGTAGTAGACTTATGATAACATAACATTGAAAGGCACAGACTGAGAATGTCTACTTGTGTGTGCCTAGAAACAATTTTGCTTGAATATATATATATATATATATATATATATATATATATATATATATATATATATATATATATATATATATATATATATATATATATATATATATATATATATATGAGAGAGAGAGAGAGAGAGAGTTTATTTTATTTTATTTTATTAATTCATTGCGCCAAGGCGTCAGACATTACATAAACACATGCAAAATCAATGGCAACATAATGCTTCAAATGGATACACAACCAAGAATAGAACATAGTTTACAGGGAGGTGTACACATTGATAATACATTGCTGCATACTAACACACAACTCACAGTATGGCCGCACAAAGTACATTATATACAAAAGAAAAGCTCAGCGAAGTACAAAACACACAAGCACATTGCAAACAAAAACAAAACAGAATTATACAGCAACATACAAAGAAAATATATAATATTATATACAATACTATGTAATTAATGGCCACCAAAGTGAGGATAACGAGTAAGAATAACATCAAGGTTGTCATCATTAAGCAAAAACGAGCAGACCTGTATTAAGTTCTGACCTCGTGGTAAAACATCTCTCACTGTGGGGCACTGAAGACAATAGTGGTCAAGAGTGTTAGCATTAGGACGGTCGCATAATTTACAGGAGGTGTACAGTGGCATATCTAGAGTCTGGAAGACCTGCCATAAAGGCCGATGCCCCATTCTGAGCCGAGCACTAACAACATTGTTTTTCCGCACCATTAACCCGCGTCTGCGATACTTGTAGCGACTGTGAAGGAAGTGATCATGGTGCTGTATGGACACACTGTTGGCCCTCTCCGTGTCCCTGCGCTGGACCGTCATGGCAAACCCAGCTGAGTAGATGATGTTACGTAGGCATCGGAGGGAGGGCTCAGCGTCCACAGCATGCCCATCCAGCATACAGGCCGCCTTGGCAAGACGATCCGCTGTGTCGTTGCCAGTCAGCCCAATGTGAGAGGGCGTCCATACAGAACAACACAACAAGAGAAGCATACCAAGCGGCAGCGAGGCAATATAGTATATATCCCACAGCATGGCCACAGATGGGTCTTGGCGAGGATAGGGCACGTAGGGCCGATTGGGAGTCACAAATTATTACCCCATTCACTCGTCGTCTCACAAGGAGAGTCACGGCATCCAAGATGGCATTCAGTTCACAGTAGGTGGAGCTTGACGAGGTGGGTAGTTTACGGCCAATCCATGAAGCAGTTAGCACAAGCGGCTCCATGGTAGGGGAAAACACAGCACATGCCACAATCCCATCTGCTTGCACAGAACCATCAACATAGACGTGGTGTGCTGCAGGGACAGACGTGGACACATCAGCGATAATCTCCAGAGGTAACTGTTTCTGCAGGGGGGGATAGACATTCTTCAATGTCGGTGTAAATGTGACAGCGGGAAGGGGGACATGCCAGGGTGGTAAATCTGGGACAGCCGCCTGCACAGGCAGGTCGATGTCAAGCCACGGAGAATGTCACTCACCACCCTGATAAGGTTATGCTCCTGCTCGAAAATGGAGCCTGGGTGCGTCTGGATCCAGGGATGTCCTCATGACAGCAGAGAAGTACAGAGCAAGAAGGGGTAGTGAAGACACTTAACAGAAAAATAGTACACATTGGCATAAATCCTCTCCACAAGAGGGGGCAAGTAGAGCTCCAACTGCATACTCACAATACGGGTAGAGAGAGACCATCCCAAGATAAATCTCATTACTCGATTCTGGAACTTTTCAAGTGGCTCGAGAACTGGTCTAGGAAGTTGACACAAGGCAGGAGACAGATAGTCGACCACTGACCGAAGTAGTAGGGTGTAGAGGGTCCTCGCCACTGGGATGGAGACACCTGCAGCATTGTTGGCAAGCCACATGATAGGGGCAAAGCGGGCCTCCAGACGGTCAAGAAGGCTCTTCACAAAGGGATGAATTCGGTGACGTGCAGGTATAGCTGGGGTGATCCGGACTGGTGCACCTAAATACGTGTACTGTGTGCAGTGAGGGATGACATTACCACCCATGGTGAATACGGTCAGTGCTCTGCAGTTGCGTAAAGTAAAAATCCTGCTTTTTTCTGGGGAGATAATAAGGCCACAGGAGAGAGCAGACACGTAAAAATCATGGAGTATGTGCTGGAGGTCGTGAGTTGAGGTCGTGTGGATGCACATGTCGTCCGCATAGCAAGTAACTGTAGTACCGGGAATGACAAGGAAGTAGGGAGAGTAGACGATGCATAAGGATATTGAATTGAAAAGGACTTAGCACACACCCCTGAGGAGTACCCAGCTTAAACTGTTCATAGGAGCTATACGACCCTTTAAAAAGGACACGTGATGTTCTGTTGCAGAGATATGCCCGTATCCATTTCAGTATGCTCCCCCAAACTCCAAAGTCCACCAGCTGGTCAAGAATAATTTCCCTGTTGGCTATATCGAAGGCAGATTTGAGGTCCAGGAAGGCGACCACATTGGTGGGAGAAAGACGGGTGTAGAGTTCAGCGAGGCAGTGATGTGTGCTCCGTTATGGGAGGAAACCATAGAGACTGGGGGAGAGCTTATCCTGTAGACGGTGCATGAGCCGGGGTTGAAGGATGCGTTCAAACACTTTGCTGAAGCAGGAGGTGAGGGAGATAGGCCTAAATTTGTCAGTTCCAGGTTTTGGTAGAGGAATAATAGTGCTTCTGGTCCAGGCAGAGGGCACATGCCCCAAGCAAAAACAAATATTGAAAAACTGCAGTAGGGGGTTACCAGGAACTTTCTGAAGAAAACGGAGAACTTGGTATGTAAGACCATCCTCCCCAGGGGCAGTAGCCTTAATCCTAGCAAGAGCACGTTGTAGTTCATCCTCTGTGAATAGGATGTCATCCTCTTCATCTGTCTATAGTACTGCACCCATTAGGTGGAGGTTACGAATACTGCGGCGGGTGGAGAGTGCCTCTTGAACTCTCCCGGGAAGGTTGCAAGTTTGTGACTGCGCTGACCAGGTAGTAATGAGGTCCTGAGCATACTCAGGCAGATTGTGGTGTAGAGTACAGGTGGATTTCTTCTTGACAGCCTTCCTTATTAGATGCCACATAGTCCCAGCGCTAGTCTGATGGTTAATACTATCCGTAAATTTCTGCCAATATTCCTTGTGCATGCACATCTGCAGGGCAACCAGATCATCCCTCGCCAACTGATATTGGTGCAGGTGGTCAGGCGTGGGCTGTCTTTGAAAGGAGAGTCCAGTATCCACAGCTGTTTTTTCCGCCTGGGCTATAAGCTGATCCAGAATCCAGAAATGGGCCTCAGGGAGACGTGGAACATGTGGTCTGAGAACATAATGCGTGTAGAAGTCATGTGTAGAATTCACCAGGGAGCTGTATAAGCTGTCCGGGGAAAGGAGATCAAAAGTGGGAAGGAGGTGAGAGATAAAGGAAATATAAGTGGGGCAGTATTTGGGAGGGATAGAGATGTGGGTGCAGTGATGGGGTAGGGTAGTTGGAGTCTGAAGTATAGAGTATTTCAGGCTAAGGGCAACATAGTCAGAAAAAAGAGAAGGGATAGAAGAGCAGGAGACATTAGGTACCACAAGGCCAGCTGTGAGAATGTGATCTACAGTACCCCCACGAGAGTGTGTGGCACCACCAGTATCCCAGTGCGTGAGGCGGTAGCGGCGGATGTATCCAAGCAGAGGCTTGCCTCCGCGATTGGGAGTGGGAGATGAGTCACCAAGGGTGGGGTGTCTGGCGTTAAAATCCCCCATATAGGTCATTCCACTGTCTGTAGGGATTGGAAGGGCTGGTAGATTAATCACACCTGGGGCAGAGTAGACATTGCACAATCGAAGAGTACCATCCCCGACTGTGATTTCAAAGAGATGAAAGGTCATATCAACTTGTGCAGAAGAACCAAGGAGCGTGTGAGGTATGGAGGAATGAATGTAGGTAATGAGTCCTCTTCTGGTATAATCCACATATAAAACATACCCTTTGGGCATAGGAGCCTCCTCCCCTGGTGGAGCACCACCAGGAGAAGCCTATTGTATGAAAATAACCTGCGGATGATGACGATAAACATAGGCTCTAAGTGCAGTGAGTTTAGGAGAGTGTCTAATTCCAAAGGCATTCCAAGAGATGGCATGAAACTGTATGCGACTAGCGAATCTTATTCTTATTTTTGCGGAGGGCAGAAGTGGGCGGGGCACTGTCAGACGGAGCATGGGACGCAGAAGACCTGGGCTGCACTTCAGTCAACTTCTCAAGGTGGGAGGCGACGTTATTAAGCTTGTCAGTGAGAGTCGTGATGGTGTCGATAACAACATGATGTGACTCGACCAAACTTGCGAGAGTCCTTTCCATTGTATCTGGCTGGGTGCCAATTCTGTCAATGCGGGCACCTATGGTATCAAAGCGAGCTGTGAGAGCTGTACAGCGGGACTCCAGGGTAGCAACAGCCTTATGGAGAGCAATGATGTCAGCAGAGTCAGTAGGACGTAGAGAGGAAGGTGCGGCGATGGGTGGTGGAGCGCACTCAGGTGGTGTGGCATGAGACCTTCTAGCACAGCCATGCCAGACGTTTACCCCAGGCATGTTGCACCGAACACACTTCCACTGCGAAGTGTCTGGCGGAGGCTGAGACGTGGATCCTGAAGCAGTAGCACAAGCAGCAGCAGCAGCAGATGAGGCAGGTATGCGGTGCAGGCAGGAGCGTGTGTCATGGCCTGCAGCACACCATGCACATCTGGTCGGAGCAGAACAATAGCGTGAGATATGGCCAATACCCCAGCATGTAAAACACCGAGGCTGCTCATCCTTCATCCTGCGCAATTCACAGGAAGGGAGGCAAGGGAGAAAGGAAAACTCAATGACTGGTGGGGGTGGTTCAGGGAGACTCCAGGTGATGACAATATGGTTGATAGGCTCCCGTCCTGAAAGAACCATCGAGCAGTGTGCACTCCTGGTAGCTCCTTGGCAAAGGAAGGGTCATTTGCAATAGGGTAGCGAGTAATGAGGTATGTTAGGAACTTACGGGGCCGCTCAATCAAGTCCTGAATAACGCAATGTAGAGAAAGAAAATCACCACTCGTGACCCTGTCAATGATGTCCTTGCGACGCCTCGAGATGTAGACAGAGCAGGATGTAACCGAAGACATCTTCACCTCAGCCAGCTCCCGATTGAGACATAAGTTTTGGTGACATCAGTAAGCCAACGAAGCTTCACATCACTGGAGGGGTTTTCTTGGAAGCCCAGCTTGACATAATCTGCCCGGGGAGCAAAGGCTGAGGCAGCAAATGGGAGCGATGAGAGTGCAGCTGACTGGAGTGATGAAAAGGTAGCTGAAGGAGGAAACAAAGGTACAGCAGGAGGAAGAGGGCAGGGCAAGGGACTGCCAAAGGCTGCAAGTGGAACAACATCCTTGTCTGTCTTGTGCGTTTTGGCAGCAGGCGACGTTGAGGCACTGCTGGAATCATACCCATGGTCTATGGGGCGTTTAGAGGAGGCAGAGTTCAGTAGTTGAAGATGAGGATGAGAGCACATAACCCCAGCTGGCGGCTGCTGATGTCTATATGGTGAAAGGGATTTGGGAGTTCTTGTGAGTAGTAGTCTTAAGCCAAGAGAGCAATGCACAGCAGTCAGAAATAAAGCTAACAGAATTTTAGGATTTATCTCAAGAAGCGTTAGCAATAGGACGGAAAAAGTTATTTTGCAGCTCTATCTTGCATTAGTTAGGCCCCATTTAGATTATGCTGTGCAATTCTGGTCACCCTATTATAGAATGGAAATTGAATCCTTGGAGAGAGTGCAGCGAAGAATGACCAAGATGATACACAATATCAGAAATCTACCATATGAGGACAGATTAAAAACACTTAATCTACATTCTCTAGGGAGGCGAAGAGTTAGGGGGGATATGATTGAAGTGTATAAATGGTTTAAAGGGATTAACAAGGGAGATATTAATAAAGTTTTAAAAAATCATGATCAAACCAGAACTCGTAATAATGGATTTAAGCTTGATAAATTTAGGTTCAGAAGGGAAATAAGTAAAAATTGGTTTGGTAATAGAGTA
>JAXCGZ010000301.1:50000-52500 GCA_037179515.1 Halocaridina rubra
TGTTGGTGCTGTTTGTGGCTGTGCTGGGGATTTGTCCTCGTCTGACGCAAGCAAACTCATTTTTAATTTAAGAAATGAGTTGGCCGCAGTCAGGCAGGAGGTCAGATCCTTAGCTGAGGAGAACAGGGATCTGAGAGGTAAAGTAGAGGAGTTAACCAGGAAGGGTCGATTGAATAATGAAGACGACTGGAAAGTTGTGAATAAGGGTTCAACGAAAATGGTACTTAAGAAAAATGATACTTTTAGACTACAGGTTGCTAATTCATTTAGGTCACTTAGAGATGAATGTGACAGTGGCGGCAGCAATTCTTCAGGAACCATAGAGTCAGATAGGTGTACTAGCGATCGTAAAAATGGAAGTGGGAAAAGCTCTCAGGTCAAGAGCCTAGGTAAGTCTCCCAAGGTCGGAGTAACCCATCCTCCGGATAAGTCTCGTTCTTTGGTAATTGTAGGGGATTCACTATGCAGATATGTAGACAGGAAACTCAGGCATAGAGTTAGAGGAAAATATTTTTTCCCTGGAGCAGGTATGAAGAAGGTGGGTGAGTCAATAAATAGCTGGATTGAGAAAAAAGATGTTGTTTGTTTGATAGCTGGGGGAAATGACGTGCAGGATGGTAGAAGTGAAGAGCTGATTAGGTTGTATAGACAAGCCCTGGATAAGATTAGGAAAAGGGTTGCAGTTCCTGTGATGTGTGGTATTCTCCCTAGGCTTAGCCAAAGTTCAGAGTGGTGGTCCCGAGCTATAGGAGTAAATGCTAGGATGAAAGTCTTCTGTCGGGAGAATAATATAGGTTTTATAGACGGGTGGGATCACTTCACTAGTCGTAAGCATATGTATGCAAGGGATGGAGTGCATCTTTCTAATTCAGGTGTCTCGGTATTGGCTGGTATGATAGACAGAGAGGTAGGGGGGTTTTGTTAGACACAAATAATGAAATGATTAATACTTGTGCAGAGAAATTAGTCAGTAAGGGTTCAGTAAATAGTGGGTCAAATAACTGGGAGTCTAAGGATAAGAACCATTTGTTACATAGAACAAATATTAACAAAAAGAATAGCCACAAGAAGGGTGAAGCTAGAGAAAGTTTAAAAGTATATTATACAAATAGCCGTAGTTTAGGTAACAAGATAGAAGAACTGAGAGCCATAGTATGTAGTGAGAGACCGGATATAATATGCATTAGTGAAAGTTGGATTAAATTAGAAAGCAAACACCTTAAAGCTGAGTACATAATTACTGGATATAAACTTTATAATGCTGATCGTAGTGCAGATAAAAGAGGGGGAGGGGTAATTATGTATATTAAAGATAGCCTCAGAAGCTGCATTAAGTCTGGAATTAGACAAATCTAAATTCAGAAACCTTATGGGTTGAAATTAAAAATAATATAGAAAGTCTAGTTGTAGGAGTAGTCTACAGACCACCTGATCTAGATAATATAGAGTCGCAAGTTATATACGATGAAATTTCTAAAGTGAGCAGGTCAAATAGAGTTTGCATTGTAGGCGATTTTAATTTTAGACATATTAACTGGGAAACCATAACAGGTGATAGTAGCTCTAAGGAGTTTTTGGAAGTAGTAGAAGACAATTTCCTTTCTCAGCATGTACATGAAGCAACACGGGAAGTGAATACACTAGATTTAGTTCTTAGTAATAGAGAGAATATGGTTACAAATTTAGAAGTTGGTGAAAAATTGGGCAACAGTGACCATGATAATTTTCAAGGAAACTATAAAGGAAAATAAGAATATTGTTCCAAACTTTAGAGCAGGAGATTTTGAGGGCTTAAAAACTAAATTATCTAATGAGGTATGGGAAGGGATTTCTGGGGTACAGATGTGGGTAGTTAATCCAGCAGGTCAGGTCGCAGGTAGCGGATTACCCCGAAATTTGGGTACCACATGCCAAGGATTATCACAAGATAAGATCAATACATTAAATTCTCTCACAGGAAAGAACAGCAGCCCGTCAGTTAATATAAATTTGGATGAGGAATATAACAATTTTGTCATGACTCTTAAGAATAGTCAGAGAGACTATATTCCCATGAAACATTGCAGATCAAGAAAAAATGACCCTAAATGGATGAACAATAGAATAAAGAATCTTATAGGTATTAAAAGAGGAATATACAGGAAACTAAAAAGAGGTGAAGAGCAGGTTAGGCAGCAATATATACAGTTAAACAGGGAAGTTAAAAAGATAGTTAGAGAGTCGAAAAGAAAATACGAAGTTAGAACAGCAGAAGCTAAAGAAAATCCTAAAGGGTTTTATCAACATTATCAAACAAAATTTAAGGAAAAAGTCGGACCAATTGAAGTAGCCAATGGCCATATCACAGATGACGATAAAGTGATGTGTACATGTTTAAATGATTATTTCTTATCTGTATTTACAAATGAAAACTTGGAAAATATTCCGGAAGTAGAATCCATTTACAGAGACAGTCCCGATAATATACTTAGTTCAATAAATATTACGAGAGAGGAGGTAA
>JAXCGZ010000301.1:77500-88007 GCA_037179515.1 Halocaridina rubra
TTTCCTAGAAAATAATAATGCTGTAATAAAAATGTTAACAATAATGTTAATAATAAAGTAGTTATAATTACACTCTATACAGCATCGTTATCATCGGCATCATCACCATATTTGTGTTCCTTACGATGAGAATAATTAGTTCTTAACTTAGAGAAAATAGAAGTCGATATCATTTTACAAATAGAAAGGTTAGTGTTAAGGGAAATTGCATTAAATCATTTAAACTTAGTTTATGTGTGAGCAGCAACTATTTGTTCAAAAGAAAACTATATAGTTTTCCTTTGAAAGCTGCGAAGGAGGATGCACTTTTAAGATGCTCTGGAATATTGTCCCAGAGTGTTGGCCCTTTAATAGTGATCATCTTTGAACCAGCTTCTGTGTTTGTTCTCTGAATAAAGAGCTCACTGCTCTGTCTTGTGTTGGTTCCTCTTATATCCCTGACTGTTTTTAAATCAAATAGCCAGCTAGGATAATGATGGTCCAAAATTTTGTATACAAAAATATAAATAGCATAAGCAACCTTGTTTTCTGCCCGCAGCCACCCAAGTTTATTGAGAGCTGGTGTGATGTGGTCATATATTCTTATTCTTCCCAGGGCAACTCGAGCTGCAAAATTAATAAGCTTCTGTATTCTGTTTATCTGAGTCTTAGCGGTAGCTCCCCAAACAGTTGTGCAGTAATCAATGTAACTTAGGGCTAGAGATTCAACAACAGTTATTCGAGTGGTAGTCTCAAAATTGTCTTTTATATTTGATAAGTACATTAATGTTCCTGTAACCTTTCTGCATACTTTATCTATATGGGAATCAAACAACATGTAGTTAGCAAAGTGAATTTGTAGGTTTTTGACTGTTTTGCTAGGTGTAATGATATCTCTGCAATAATTAATTGTTGTGTTTTCTGGAATTTCTGCTATATGGAACCTTGAACCAATAAACATGCATTATGGTTTACTTTCGTTAATTAACAGCGCATTTTCTTGAAAATGGGTTTTAATTTTTGACGGAGTGTTTTCTGCTCTTAAGGTTAGCTCTGGGAGATTATTAATATCACCACTAAGGAGTAGTTGAGTGTCAGCTGCATATTGCACGACTAGACAGTCAGAAATGAAAGAAGATAGATCATGGAGAAGAGGATAGGACCAAGTACTGATCCCTGTGGAACACCAAATGATACATTTTTTTGGTATAGAGATAATGTTGTTAAGACGTATAGACTGTTTGCGATTAGATAGATACTCTCTAACGAAAGACTTCCAGCTTTATTTTCTCGACTGTAACATTTCTTTGTGTACCCCCATGCAAATGGGGATTAATTGTGACACGTAAAATGGTGAAACTTAACTCGAATATTCACTTGCTGTAGCAGTTAATGTGCTAGTTGATAGCGGATACGGTACCCCCTCTTATAAATCTGAAAGAGATTTTGGCGACAAGATGTTATAAGAAACGCCCCATGGAGCAGGCCTTCATTATGCCACTATAGAAAAAAAAGAATATGAAAAAGTACAGAGAAACAAAGATAAAGAATACGTAGCATATATATATATATATATATATATATATATATATATATATATATATATATATATATATATATATATAGAGAGAGAGAGAGAGAGAGAGAGAGAGAGAGAGAGAGAGAGAGAGAGAGAGAGAGAGAGAGAGAGAGAGAGAAATGATGTCAAATTTTACCAGGAGTTTCATGAGACGATCGTGAGCCTCTTGTCAAGAATTACGAGCCAAAAGGAAATTGGAAACAGAAAAGTTAAGGTTAATGAGGGTAAGTGAAAGACATAACTGAAAACACCTTATGATTTAAATAAATAAATGAATACTTTAAATATTTTATTAAATCATTCATTCAATCGGTAGCTCAATGGGGCCAACATCTAACGCGGCTCGTACCCACAACGAGGTCTTAGCGAGGTCATCCAACCTTATCCCCCCCTAGTTCGAAGATATCTGCGTGTTCACCCCCCATTCAAATGGAGACTAATTGTAACACATAAAATGCTGCTGATACCATTTATAATTTACACTGGATTTTAATCAAGGAGGTTGAATGATACAAAGATACAATCCTTTTAAGAAAATGATACATGATAAATAAGAAGTAAACAAAATATTAAAAAAAAAATAAAAAAATGGTGTGTATTTAAAGCCACTAATACGATTATAAGATCATAAGGGACTGTTAAAGCACAAATACAAATTTGAAAAAAAAAAAATGTTTGAATATAACTAACAGAGAGACACAGGGAAGAGAGGGAGAAGGGATCAGTAAAATAGAACGAAAAGGGGAAGAAGAGAAATGAGAGTTGGATATTTTGATGAATCCGGTGGAGCATGTCGGGGCAGAAAGGGATATCATGAATGAACACACTGGCAGAATGAGGGAATCAAGAGGCAAATATGAATGTACAGAGAGAATGAGAAGATAGGAGAGGACTCTGTGTGTAAAATGAGAGAAAATGAGGAAAAGAAAACATCGAGAATAAGTGAAGCGAGACATCTACGGATATGGCATTATGAATATGGAAAGAGACCATGTATGCGGCATCTAAGGAGCTTGTGAACTTTACAGTACTTAACAATAGTTTTGTACTGACAAATATTTAGAATGGGTCTCGAAATACACTTAATAATAGACTAAAATCTAAAGAAATCACAATCAATATATATATATATATATATATATATATATATATATATATATTATATATATATATATATATATATATATATATATATATATATATATATATATATGAATCACAACTACATCACTCATATTGTAACGTTTCCACGGTGTTGGCAATATTCCCGAGCAAATCTTTACTCAGCACGCATTCATATTCACATGAGCTAATATTAGGCAATGGGATGAGATATATATGACGCTTATTGAAAAGTAGTTAAGTGGAGATATAAAAAGTTATTTGCGCTGTTTTCCTTTATTACATCCCACTATCCTGTAACATCATTATATAGCAAAGAAAATAAGAATCATAAACGACTAACAAAATATAGTAATAAATAAAAACTTTTATTAACATAGAATAATATATTACACCATCTTACATATTAAATTTTCGTTATACAATATTATTAAAAAAAATGCTATTTCAATTACAAATAGGTATGTATTATTATCATGCATTCTCTTTCTTTCTTCCCACAGGTAGGCTATTTAGTCTGTTAGTGAGGAGCATCTTCTCATTTCCGCTCTGTCCCGGAAGATATCCTCCTCCTATAATATATTCAGTCTTCCCATTCTATATTTTGATAAGATATCTTGTATACTATCCCTCCATCTTTTTCGTGGGCGGCCTGTGGGCCTTCTTCCGTCTGGTGTCCACTTGAATGCTAGTTTTGGAGTTCTTGCCTCCTCCATTCTCTGTACATGTCCCAGCCACCTCAACTTAATTTGCTCAAAATTTTGTTTCCGATACCACTCCTAGTCTTCTTAGTTCTTCATTCCTTATTCTATCCATTCGTGTTTTACCGAGTATAAGTCTGATAAGTTTCATTTCTGCAGCTACTAATCTGCTCATGTCTGTTGTAGTCAATGTGCAAGTTTCATCTCCATAGGTTAATGTTGGTATAAGGACAGTCGAGCAGACTAGTTTCTTAATTTTTGCTGGAAAATGTTTTTCTTTGAACAATGGGTAGAGCATGTGGAATTGTCTGCAGTATTTATTGATTCTTCCAGTGATCTCATCGTGCATACCTCCAGTTGATTTAATCTTTACTCCACTATTCTTAAATTCTTTTGCCTGTGGGAGTGTAGTTCCTTTGAGACCTATATTTAGGATCTCTTCTCCTCTACCAAATAACTTGACTTCAGTCTTCACTTTATTCATCTTCATTCTCGGTTCTTCAAGTGCCCCCTATTCCCATATTTCCGCCGCCTCCTGCAATCCATCCCTGCTTGTTTCACAATGGAAATTATCATCTGCGTAGGCTAATATCCTCAATGGTATTTCTTGCTAATTGTTTACTTGTTTCATACTATGCAAAAGAATGACTAAATAGTTCGCAAATATTATAACTGACTAAATTAATTGCATTTCTCCCATTTTTTTTTATGAATTTTTTTTTCAATATACATCATTAACAACAAATCACATACCTCGTGTTAAAGTACTACAATTAGTAGGCAGTCAAAAACCATCAAAAAATGACGTCGAATTCTTGTCAGACCAATAGAACCAAATTGTTAAGAAACAAACAAAACAACCATCACATTTCACTAAATAGCTTTATATTGACATTTCATTAAAATAAGAAGCTCTTCATTAAATATAGAATATAAAAATTATAAAACCTACTTTCTTTTATACATAAGGGCTAACAAAGGTAAAATCTGAGAATATTCCTGACAATGTAATAAACTCATAAAAAAATTCTAAAAGATTACAGGTTTCAAATATTGATAACTCTGCAATGATATACAGTATATGTTGAATCTTTGAAATAAACCTCTATTTGTAAGAGTCCCCCAATGGACCTACTCGGTAAACAATCAATCAATCAATCAATCAATATATATATATATATATATATATATATATATATATATATATATATATATATATATATATATATATATATATATATATATATATATATATATGTATATATATATATATATATATATATATATATATATATATATATATATATATATATATATATATATATATATATATATATATATATATATATATATACATATATATATATATATATATATATATATATATATATATATATATATATATATATATATATATATATATATATATATATATATATATATATATATACATATATATATATATATATATATATATATATATATATATATATATATATATATATATATATATATATATATATATATATATATATATATGTACATATATATATATATATATATATATATATATATATATATATATATATATATATATATATATATACATATACATATATATATATATATATATATATATATATATATATATATATATATATATATATATATATATATATATATATATATATATATATATATATATATATATATACGTATATATGTACATATACATATACATATACATATATATATATATATATATATATATATATATATATATATATATATATATATATATATATATATATATATATATATATATATATATATATATATATATATATATATATATATATATATATATATATATATATATATATATATATTTAAATATATATATATATATATATATATATATATATATATATATATATATATATATATATATATATATATATATATATATATATATATATATATATATATATATATATATATATATATATAGCATTGCTCATTGTTTAAAGGAGAGCTGCGGAAGGAATATTTCAGCCTGCATCGAAGCCTAAGCTTATCAAGATACTGCTAAACCACTGTCCTCCTATCTATCACAAGAAGGACAAAGCTTTAGTACTCCTCTAACACTGCAAACTATTTGACCACTCCTACATGTATGCCAATTTAACAATCTTTTCTTTGGCGAGCTCCATTTTACCTTCTATTTCATTCGATAGGCTTTGATATGAATTTACTAAAAGATTCTCTTCGTGACATCAAATACTGAAAAAATTAAGAAAACTTGACCCGAACTAATTACAAATGATTAACTAATCTACAGCTCTGTGAGATTGTTTAACTCTGTAATAAAATTAATATTATTCAGGCATACGATAAGTCTATGTAGCCAAGCATACAAGGAAATAAAACAATTTTCTATAGCTAATGCACAAACTTCTACATTAATTAATCATTTGATAGTATTCTAAGAAAAGCCAATGTCCACAATATCGCTGACTAATCTTTCTTAAAATAATGCAATAAATTTAGGGATACAGAAGATTTATTCTAATGTCCATTGTAGATTTATTGTAATCTAAAAAGCTTTGACCACTTTAAGGATCATTTTGTAAATGTATTGCGAATGAACCAATCTGGTCTTTTTTTTTTTTTTTTTTGTTAAGGGGTGGTTGGGAATTCAGTATATTACAGTGAATATATTAGCATACATAAAAATATACATCCAGTAGTTGTACAACAGAAATACAATACATATACATAGCTGTATGAATTATATCTGTATTTATGCTGATAAATGGCTATGGGTTACCCTTATTCAAGAGACAGCAATGGGCAACACAATAACGATACTTAACCATATAAATATGGAAAGAAAAATGGACTTTATATTCATAAAGTAGAAAGGGGGGGGGGTCTTTATCGATTTAATACTTACTAACTCTAACTGTGTCTGTCTTTTATCTAGCCTGTCTGTATTTAGGGGAAGGAGCCCTACTTGTGGTTTTCTGCGTCCAATCAGTAATAATAATAATAATAATAATAATAATAATAATAATAATAATCCTTTATTCCAATGTACATTGGGTATTTAAATAAGATACATATATATTCCAGATAGACATCTGTGGTGTACGATATAGACATACTAAAACAAGCAAATCATAAAGATGAGTGTACCATTAAAATTTACAAGTAAAATCTTCCTTTAAGAGCAACTTCTTAAGATTATATTTAAAAGTATACACTGAACCAGCATTTTTTAGTTCTCTGGGAAGCTGATTATATAAATGAGGTCCACGAATGTTTATATCTCTTGAGCCAATATCAGTTTTAGACCTTCGTACTAATAAATCTTCCCCTTGACGGGTAGTTAACCCGGTAACTGAGCTTACTGTAGAAAAATTATACAAGCAATCAGGAATATTGTTTCTTAGTATATTAAAAACAAAGGTACATATATCAAAAACATATTTATCTCTAATCTTTATCCATTCTAGATCTTTTAAAACAGGAGAGATGTGCTCGTATTTTCTTACATTGCCAACAGCCACTCGTGCTGCAAAGTTTTGTAACTTTTGTATTCTTTGTAATTGAGTCTTATTGGTACATCCCCAAACTTTGAGACAGTAATTAATTAAACTCATAGCTAAGGACTGGACAATTATTATACGAGTTGATGTTTCAAATGAGTCTTTTACCCTATTTAGATATATTAGAGTACCCATTACTTTTTTATAAATTTCATCTATATGCATTTCAAAATTCATGTAACGGTCAAAATAGACACCTAGGTTCTTTACCGAGTTCATTGGCTTAATGATATTACCGTTAAAATTTATATGAAGATTGTCATCAACTTCTGATAATAATTGTCTGGATCCGATAAGAATAGATTGGGTTTTAGTTTCATTAAGTAACAGACCATTTTTTAGAAAGTAACGTTTAGCCATATACAAAATTTCTTCTGCTCTACGAATAATATTTTCTAAATCATTAATTTCTCCTTCAATTAAGATTTGAGTATCGTCAGCATATTGAATGACATAACAGTTAGGTAAATATTTTACTAGATCGTTTACATATATTAGAAAAAGTATAGGTCCTAGGATCGATCCCTGAGGGACCCCAAACAATACCTTCTTGCGACTTGAGACTACATCTTTTATTCTGACTGACTGGTAGCGGTTTTTTAAATAGTTCTCGAACCAGCTTGGGTCAATGTTCATTTTTTTGCATTTTTCTAATAGAGTGGTATGGTGTACACTATCAAAAGCTTTAGAAAGATCGAGTAGTAGTAGCAATGATATTTTCTTATTATCTATATTTTTGTATATTTCATCTGATATTTTCAATAAGGCAGTTTCAGTTGATAATTTTGGCCTGAAACCGTGTTGACTTTTTGCAATAAGTTTATTTTTTTCAAGAAACTCACTTAACTGATTTGCAACAATCTTTTCAAGTATCTTTGATAAAATTGGTAGTAAAGAGATTGGTCTATAGTTAGAGACGTCGTCAGGATTTCCATTTTTAAAACCAGGAATTACATGGGGATTTTTCCATAAATCTGGGTAGATATTGGTAACTATGGAAGTATTGATTATTACCGTCAGATAATAAGCTATTACAAATAATGAATCTCTAATAAAACGAAAACAAATTCCATCTGATCCATATGCATTAGAGTCTTTCAGATTTTTTATTACTAAGATTACTGTATTACAATCTACTGTAGTAGGGTTAAAGACATCATTACTTCTATTGAATGCACTATGTTCTTGAACATTATTATTATTATTACTACCATCATCACTATTATCATTACCATTACTACCACCATCATTATTATTTACACCATTATGAACATTTCTATTATTATTACTACTACCATCATCATTATTATTATTATTACCACCATTACTATTATTGATTTCATTTATTATTTCTTTTTTTGTTTTTTCAAAGGTTTTTTTCCCCACTTCAGCGAAAAAATTATTGAACTCTTCTGCTTTAGCACTTACATCTACCTCATCGGGTATAATTGATATGTTACTACTTTTATTACAGTTATTGGAAAGCATGGTTTTAGCAATTTTCCATGTATCAGAGATATTGCCTTTAGCGTTTTGAAATTCATTTTTGTAATACTGTTTCTTACTGTTACTTAATAATGATTTTACTTGTTTCTTATGCTCTGTAAACTTTTCTCTTAAAGGGATATTATCTCTTTGTAGCTTTACTTCATTTTGTAGTTTGTCTCTTTCTTTCATAATGTTTTTTATGTCATCTGTTATCCAAGGAGCGGGGGGACGAAATATTTCTCTTGTCACGAGTGGTGCACATCGATCTATACATGATGATAGGACACTGGTTAAAATTCTTACTTGTTTATTGATATTATCGGTATATAGAATTTCATTTAATTTATGTACTTCATTCATAAGTAAACTACAAAGTAATTCTTGTGAATAATTTCTTAAGCATCTGAATGTTTTAAAGATTGGTTGTCTCTTTGGTTTGCGAATATTTAGGGACGTTACAATTTCCTCGTGGTCTGCTATAGGGCTTGGCATTACGTCACACTTAGTTATCATATGTTTGGAGTTTGTTATTACTAGATCGATTTGGGAAACTGAAGTGGGAGTGATTCTAGTTGGTTTATTTATAATCTGTTCTAGATTTAAATTCTTAATAAGTCTACTCATTTTATTTTCTCTTTTTAGTTGATCATCATTAAAATCGCCATATATAAAAACTGGTTTGTTTTTTAAAATTATCTCCTTAAAAACGTCCAAAATATAGCTAAAAGAGGTTACCGAGGCTTTGGGGTGGCGGTACACGCAGCCTATGATAATAGAAGGAAACTTTTTATGTTGGACAGAGATCCATTTATCTTCCACTCCTTCGTGCTTCTCAGTTTCAAGATTTAGTTCAGTGGCCTTCAAATAATTTTTAACATATAAACATACACCTCCACCTCTACCACTGTCATAGCGATAAATATTATATGAAGGAATATTAATAAATGCATTGTTAATTGACGGATACAGCCATGATTCGCTAATGCAAAGAACATCAATATTTTCTTGTACAAGCATATGTTCAATTTCTAGTATATGGGATAACAGGGATTGTGCATTTATATGTACGACAGATAATCTATCATTATATTTACAAGTAACTTTCACATCGACAGCAGTAACAGCAACAGCAGGAGACGAGGTATTACCATGTTTCATTGGGGTGGTATCCATAGTCATAGTTGTAGTTTCGACTGTATGATTCTGCTGGGAATTCATCATTGTAGTGTGTTCTGGGGTTAGCCCATGGATCCTGGTGTCTGTACCTGCCGTTGGATGTGTAATGCTGGTTTGAGTACGTGCCGTGGTATGATCGGGCCTTCCCAAAGTTTGTATGCCTAGGTGAGTGTCTAGGGTTGTAAGAGCCATCACTCCAGGAGAAGTCTCTTGTGCTTGGACGGCGATAAGAGAGGTTTGTATCGTGTCTCTTTCTGTAGTCTCGCATATAGGGGATTGTTCCATTTGCTCTTTGCTGTTTATTTTGGTATGACCATTGTTTGCTCCCACGAAATGGCTGGACACTTGTGCCTGTAGGCCATTGATTCAGTTTGTAAGGCACATATTCAAATCCTTTCGATATCGTTATTGCGAAGGAAACCCAGTTTGGTGTGCGATAAAGCTCCTTAATCAAGACTTCTTCAGAAGGAATGCCTTGATTTGTCAGTGTATTACGTATCTCTCTCTCAAAGGGGTTGCCAGGAATGCGAATATATATTTGAGCTGTAACCCTTGCACTTGCATTATTTGGCAACTGTGGCTGTGGGGGAGAGGACTTCGATGGAATGTTTAGAGTAGAGATTGCTGCTATTTTGTCTTTTCTGTTTTCTTCATTGTTTCGCAGTCTATTGCTGGGTTGGTTATTTGTGCTGGAAGATATAATTTGGGTGTCCTGGTTAGTGACAGTTGCTGTGTTGTTAGGAGTAGTGGAGATTGACTCTATATCTTCTTCGCTGTTTTGCAACTCTTTACCAGGTTGGTTGTTTGTGCTGGGAAGAATCTTGTTCTGGTTAGTGCCTGTTGTTGCGTTG
>JAXCGZ010000302.1:0-15000 GCA_037179515.1 Halocaridina rubra
ATTTTGTTACCTTAAATGATATTGTGGTAATCTTGATATCTTGTCAACTTAGAACTACAGATGAGTGGATGTGGAGGTAAGTCATAGAGTGATAAAAGCAAGTAAATGTCTAGGTAGGTTGAAAGGTGTAATGAGAAATAGGTATTTGGGAATGAATACAAAGAGCAGGATATAAGATGTGATTGTGCCGACAGCATATTATGGACAGGAACTTGAAATGATTGAGAAGATGAAAGGAACAAAACTGAATGTAATGGAGATGAGGTGTCTGAATGTATGATTGGTGTATCTATATTAGTTAGAGTAAGAAATGAGGATGTCGGGAAGAGAACGGGTGTTGAAAGGAAGCTGTTTGATAGCTTAGATCAGAAAGAACTGAGTTGGTTTGGACACATGAAAAAAATAAGTGAAGAACGAATAGTGAAGAGTGTGGTGTGCAAGAGTGATTAGAGTTATACCGAAACGAAGACCTAGAATGGGATGAATGAATGGCGTGAAGAGGGCATTGAATGCACGTGGAATGCCTGTGAAGCAGGGAAGAGAGTGGGCAAGAGATAGGAATAACTGGAGGAAGATGTGCATAGATGACACAAGCCAAAAGGTTTTCTCGAACCTGCTAGCTCAGTGAACTGTGATGTACGGGTGTAAGGGAGGTTGCAAAGTGATAAGGATGTAAGGGTAAACCAGCTACGGCTGTCGGGCCTCATTGTAGATTATCTTTGCCTGCCTACCTTGTGGATGACCCAAGCAGGGTGGAAAATATTGATACCCTTTATCCCCAAGGAGCTAAGAAGAGTATTTGAGGTATGTGTGGATCGTGGTGAACGCATGATTCTTGCCTTAGCCACCCCCTTACAATGGGAAATGAGGTCATGTATATGTATGTATATATAGGTTGCACAAAACTGCTAATCTAAAGCTCTGCAAATGCATATAAACTAGCACCAATAAACTCGCTGAAATCACTTCCTTATTGTAATTTTACTTCTTCAACCTGGAACCTCTCACTTATAAGCAACGGCAGTCCTCTGCCAGAACCTCTTGCCTATCTCCATTCATAATTGTGTATCCTCAAGGAATAACTGTAACAAAGACAGCTCATGAGGAATTAGGACATGCCCTTCATCAATAACGAAGAAAGTGTAGCTTAGGTTGGGGTTAGAAATGGAGTTTGATGGCCAAGCTCAAATTCTAACCTAACTTAACCTAACCTTTCTTCTTTGTTGATAAAAGGCAGGTTCCAATTCTTCAGGCGCTCTTAACACTAAGCATTCAAGTAAGTTTGTCTCTTCAATAGGCCTTTCCACTTATTCATCGAGCGCACATATTTCATTGAGGATGTTGTAGTCAGTGGAACTTGTCCGTTGTAAAATTACTCAAGGATTTCTATACTGGTGGTCAGAACTAAATAATAAGGGTAAAAAAAAACACTTCTACCTAGTTCTAATGATTTTGTTGCAGAAAAAGACACTGGAAATTAAATACACGTTATCACTATGGGTTAATAATAGTTAAAGTAACATCTTATAGAGTTTACTTTCTATTAACTTTTTAAAAGGAAACACTTCAATACAGATAAGTTCGCCTTGATATATAATGCATAGATACTTTGAAAAGCTACGCTTGCATGCTGACTTTGAACATCCAAAAGGAAAAAAAATAATAATAATAACTCACATGCATGAATGAAATCCGTCAAAACTTGACACTTTCTGTCCAGAATATATGCCGACAAATACAACCTCATTGACGTAGGTTACTAATCTGGGAAGTGTTACCAACACAGCCATAATAAAGAATGATTTCTAAACTACATTTCCATTTACAACATTGCCTTCAAAAAGGAAAATTTACCTTGCAATAAGTCCTATATTTTATGTATTTAATATTGTATATTTAATGGATATAAATTACAGAATTCTTCCTTTTGTTAATTATCTAGTCTCTTATCTATTTATCATTCATTCATTTAAAGCACATTTTACTTGTGCCCTTAGAGAACTGATAAAATTTGAGGAATTCATCTCTCCTTGAAGTGTTTTAACCAAGGGGATACACAACACGTGGACCCTCTACCAAACGAAATTGGCTTAGGCCCCATGTAATAATAATAATAATAATAATAATAATAATAATAATAATAATAATAACAATATATGCAATACAAGAGTCATCATGTAAAAATATCACAACACCCTAGGATAATTTTTACAATATGGGAACATATTTTCAGTCAAAACATAAATTTTCTTTAAGTATCTTTTTGATTGCTGATACTATTTCTATTTCATTTATGTTCCATTACAGTCTGGTCCAAAGGTTGGGACCTCTAATAGATAGGGTTTTGTCTGATATCAACTCTAGAAAACTATTTCGACACATCCTCACTTTTTTTCTTTTTTTTTTATCTCTTAAGTTAGACAGTGATCATGAGTTTTGAAAAAAGAAAAGAAAAGTAGGGCTAGACCATCTTGAGAGATCTGAGGGCATTTCGCTATTTTCAAGTTGCTTTTGCATCACAGCTTTGATCGCTATAAAAAGCCTCGAATATTGGCCACAACTCTAGCACTGCAATAAGGAAAATGGCTCGATGCTATTATATCTGTCATAGTTAGACTCTTTGAAAAGAGCATTAAAGATTATAGAAGAAAAATTAGAAAGAACTAGAGAATAGAACTGCAAACAAGAGGAAAATAATGGTTGGATACTAGCTTAACTGAGTTTAATGTTAGTACCTTGCATTCACTTGAAAGAGATGAAATAGCAGCTTTGAATGTTTTAAGAAAGGAATATATTATACTGCGTATCTTATCCTTTAACTCAACTGCATGACCAATTATCCGATTTGTTCTGAACATTATCTGCATCATTTCTCTGTTTGGATAAACTCCGACATTTTTTCGTCTCCATATTTTTCGAACTCTTTCTGTTATATCATGTCGAGTACTGTCCTGTATTTTTTTGCAATCTTTAGAATTCTGTCCCATAATCATTTTTCATAACGCCTTCCTATCAAAGATTACCTTAATGAATCAGGCTCTTCCTTTCCCAGTGTACTTACCAGCTCTGTAAATGTTTGCAATGATGTATAATATACCAAGTAATAATCATAGTTTCCTTATTAGATCTGGATCCCTAGCTTAATCATAACCTTGTCTCTCCTGCCATGCTGACTCTTTGAGAATCGAAGATGGCTGTTATCACTTTCTCTTTATCAACTGCCATTTTGATGAAAGGCCTTGCTAAATCATATTCTCTAATTTTATCTATTACAATTCTCCAAGTAATCAACAGCATCCACATTTTCCAGTAAGCACTGTCTCCTTTGCTGCTATCGTACTTTTTACTGCATTTGAGAACATGTTTGTAATACTCTTTGGGTAACCTCTACACAGTATAATATATTCCTTTCTTAATACATTCAAAGCTGCTATTTCATCTCTTTCAGGTGACTGCAAGGTACTAACATTAAACTCAGTTAAGCTAGTATCCAACCATCATTTTCCTCTTGTTTGAAAATTCTATTCTCCATTTCTTTCTAATTTTTCCTCTATAATCTTTAATTCTCTTTACAAAGAGTCTAACTTTTTGTCAGCAAGACTAAAATGGCTTCAAAGAAGGCAGCGCTGGAATTTTTACAAGAAAGAGAGGACTGGGCAGATTGCTTATTCTAAGAAGTTAAGAATGCATTTGATACAGTCTCATATGAGAGGCTAATCAAGCAGCTGCAAATAATGGTAAGTGGATATGTCCTGAAGGAGTTAAAAACTCATTTAGAAGGGAGCAGAGAGTAAGAGCAGAACAAGCCGAGTCTGACTGGAGGAAGGGAAGTAGTGGCGCTCCACAGGGATCAGTTCCAGGTCCACTTTTGTTCCTTATATAGGTTACATGATCTGCCAGTGTCCAATTGCAATATCAAATATGTGCAAGCGACGCAAAGATTATGACGTGAGTACAAGATAAAAATATTGATAAATAACTTCAGGAATACTTTATCTGCAAGATTGGTCAGCAAAGTGGTTAATGAGATTCAATATTTCAAACTATAAAGTAACGAGAATGGGTAAGAAAACAAGAAGACCCAAGTCTATGCAGTTAATAGCAAGAGAGCAACTTCCAAGAATCTGTGATGGAAAAAAATGTAGGGGTAAGTGTAGAGGCAGCATATGCTGTCACATTTATACACCGAGATCTGTGATGGTAGCACAAGTTCCTTTTCTTTCGTGAGCCTCACTTCTCATGATTGTGGAATAAAATGGTAAATTCCAGAGATGGAATACAAGCTTCCTGTTTCCTCATTCCTTCTTGTTGTCACAAGTACAAGCAGGGGATATCTCTATTGTGGTGTCAGAGGCATGTATTATATTCCTTAGCACTTCTATGCAAATCTTTTGATTCCAAGCGTGGACATTTTGACTCATCTTTTTGTTATATAACAACCCTGTTGAATATTAGTTTCATGTGATAATACAACAATGAACTCGTAAAAATAAAATGGACCACTTTATTTATCTCTTACTCTACAACTTTTCTTTCCTATCTTAAGTTTGGGTAAATGTTATCCAAATGAGGCGTTACGTGGCTTCTGCCTTCCATGCTCACTCTTTCATTACTCTTACCTCCGTTTCTCCTTTCTTGTCTTGGAATTGGGTGGCTTAAATCCAAGTGAAGTGTTGAGAAGCCTCTACCTCCAACACTCGCCCTTTTTTTACCTCTTACCCTATAATTTCTCCTTTCTATCTTGGAATTGAGTGGGTGCAATCCAAGTGAGAAACAGAGTAGCCTCTGCTTCCAATAGTTCATTTTTCTCTTTATTTCTAACTTTCCATTTTCTTTTCTTCTTAGGGAGTAGGGGAATAATACCACTTCCGTATTCTGCTGCGTGTCATGAAAGTCTTCTAAATGGGGCAGAGCATAGGAGGCTCCCCCACTAATTTTCTCCTGTGAAGGCATAGCACACAAGGGAATTTTGGCAGGTAAACTCCAGCCAAAACCCAGAGTAAGTGGGTCTCTGAGAGTTGTTGTTTTCTGAATTGCTGGTCGAACAGACCCGTGTCCCCAAGGACAATATTGATCCTGGGAACACCCCCTGAGCTCTCAGGGAGTGCATGTCATGTTGGTGGCGTGTCTTTGTGTTCAGTGCAGTCTCCTATAATGTGTTTCCTGGATTGTTCTCAGTGTCTCTGGCTAGGAGTCTTCAAGAAATGACCATGGTTGGAGTCATTACTAGGTGTAGATAAAATTTGTATTGTGTGTGTTATGTTCAGAAACGAGGTAATTGCTCAGGTGACCGAAGCCTCTCCCAGATTCTCGGGCCACGTGAAGAGCAGAGGTTGGGTGTGGCAGCTTGGCCTCTTTAGCTGCTTCTCTTATGAGTTACAGCTCCGAAAGCTGAGCTTACGACAAAGACGAAGCCACTCTAGAACCTCTCTGAGTGTTTGTGGTGTGAGTGAATGAGAGGAGGAGATTGGTAGCATGATTGTGAGAAGAAGGATGGTAGTGTTAGCAATGAATGAAACAAAAATTAAAAAGTAAAGGCAAGGTGAATTTTGTAAGTGTGGTAGGTATGGTATCTGGAGTAGATACAGAGTGAGGAAGAGAGGGCATAGCCCTGTTGTACAATGAGGAGACAAGCAAATGTGTGGTTTAGAGGACATGTAATCAATAATTATCAATAATTATGTGTAAAAACCGAGATGTAAAGTTTGGGTAACTGAGTGCGTACGGTCCTTGTAGTGAGAGAAGTGAGGAGGAAAAGAGAAAAGATTTGAAACTATTTGAATAAGTGTTTGGAGGACTTTGGAATGTATATGAATGTGCTGTTGATAAAACTGAGTGCTACAGTAGGAGATGAGCCAGTGAATAGCAATACTTTAAAGCTTGGTGTGCCTATAAGATATACATATATCAGTGATAGTCAAACTACCACTATTCAGTATGTTTCATGTCAATAGAATGGACGAACATAAATAGTACTTTATCACAGTGATATTTATTGATAAAGTTTAACTGACAGCATATCACAATTAGTTCAGATTTTTGCCTCACTTAATCATATAACTTAAACATTTAATAGATCAGAAATTAGAGTATTATGACTATGGAATACTAAAAATACATTTACTTACATTTCATAAACTACAAAATAATCAAATTTTGACTACTTAAATTCTAAAGATAACAATGAAAATGCTGAATCATACCAATTATATTATGACTGAAGGCTTCAAAAGGAGTTCCTTAATACAGAGTATAATAATGCAACAAAAATATATATACACAAATGAAGGTGTGGGTACTAAGACAGTATTCAGCTGCATGAAATTACTTTGTGAGACTGTTTTCACTTTAGCAAATATAAACGCCACTTATAGCATGAGAAAAAAAAATGAAATTTTTAAAGATATTGTTCTGAACATATATTCCAAATTTTTACATATAAAAAATGACTATGATTTCATCTATATTTTTGTACATAATTCTTTCATGTGAAGTAATGCAACCATTAATAATCTTAAAACATTCATATCCATTCTGCAATCCGATTTTATTTTTGCTAATGTAAAGAAAACTATACAAAAGCAGAGTCTAAAGTTTGTGACAAAACTTTATAATGCTTACATGAAGAGACACTTGTTCAGGTCTTTTGAAAATTCAAGTCATGTTTTCCTTTTATGCAGCTTCATACTAAAAGATAATGCCATAGTCCATCAAAATTGTCAGACCATATGGAATATGACTATTTGTTCCCAAAACCTTCATGTGTGAGAAAACTCAAGTTAAGAAATGCTGGAACCTTTGTATATAAACGCAGAGTAGGTCAATTATTAAAGGATAGGATTCAAATGATCCGTGATTTAGAAACGAAACCTGAAATGTTGTGTTAAAAGTGTCAGAGGCCTACAATATCATATACAACTATACAAGACTAAATATTTCTTTGTAACATAACTTTTAAGACAAACACTAGATTTGTTTTTATCATTTATACAGTATTCACCTCTTTGTTAAATATGAATTGTCTTTCGTTTACGTACAGTGTGAAATAGGTAATGAAGCTGCAAGTAATATTAATATTAATATGAATCACTTTTCTTCTCATACAATATTTCAATGTTCAAGTACAATATATGTAAGATACAGCACAAGAATTTAAAATATAAGAGAAGTTCTAATGTTTTAAAGAAAAATATATTTATCAAAAGCTCATTTAACTGAAATTAATCTAACTCTGATTCTTTTAAAATGTATTCTGAAAAGTATGTATCACTTTTGCTAACCAAAGCTTACTCTGGCAATTGCAGTAGGTACTGACACAGAAATCTGTAAATATTAAGATTACATTAATGTGCATTTAAGTTTCTGTATTAGATTACCATATGAACTACATATGAATAAAAGTATTACTGATAGACAAGTTTATTCTTTTCATTGTGTAACTATGTTCACTATAAATTAATAGATTTTGATTCATGTTATAATCTACAGAGGACAGATCAGTTTATGATATATTTCTGCTTTTTATGCAAAAAATGAAAATATATTTCATATTAGCAGTTTACCAGTCATGAGCACTTCAAATTCGAAGCATATATTTATTTCATACATTAGAATGCATCCATAAAGAGGGAAAGGTGAGATGGTTATTGAGGTAAATCATGCACTGGTTTACATGGTTCAGGCTCCATAAAGCTTTCAAATTAGGATTCAAAGGAAAGCAGAGATGACTGAATGACAAGAAAAGGGAATGGGTATGACATACACAGCATTGAAATTATAAAAGTCATTTTTGGTGGCGAGGGACTTAATCATGGAAAATGAACCCCCCCTCCTTATAAACGTGTTTTAAGAGATCTGAGCATCAGCTACAGCAGTACACCAATATATGTATACCAAACTTACATTTTATTTTCAGTTAACAGCCAAGCAATATGGCTGGCTCACGTGTTGCGAATTTTTCCAGGAACATAGTTTTTATCAATGACTGCTTCCTGAATGAACATGTGTAGGCACTTTTCATTCTGTGCAAGAGGGTGTCCTGCAATTCTGTAATAAAATGAAAAGAAATAAAAGTTTCATAAGAAATTAAAAGTAAAACTACAACAACTACAGCCACAAATTTTCCTTCAGCTTTATGTATACGATGGTAATTAACTGCTTTGATGACCCACCAGTGACAAGCACAATTTTAATTTTTTTCCTCAATACAGACCATGATTGGTTAATAGAATATGGCAATGCAATTACACAAATAAATTATTCTAAATTTTTAAGCTCCTAACCTACAACCTGCTGAACATTAGCATGTTAAAAATTCTGCAAGCTCCTAACCTACAACCTGCTGAACATTAGCATGTTAAAAATTTTGCATCATTAATTGTATACGTATGACCATTTATATAAATAATTATATGACTATATGATATTTGATATGGATGGCTGCTGTCCAAGTGGCGAGATCAGCAAATTCTGTCTCCCATAGTTAATTATCTCTATTGTTAACTCTACCTTCTCTTTCTTTCTCCCGGCAAGAGGGACAAGAATACTGCCTTCATGTCTAACTGCCCTCGCAAAATAAAACTACTCTCCATACCAATATTTAAAATAACACAAAGCACACACTTGAATAATAAGATGCAATATCATGAAAATTAGTCCGGTAAAAGGCAGGTTCAGAAGGGAATCTACTATTTGAGATTAAATCCATGAACTTACTTATTGATAAAAACTTCCAGTCCTTTGCGTCGGTCCTCGATAAACTCTTCCTCGTAAATGCCATCATCGCCTCGAAAAGGGAGCTGTCGTTTCAGAGCTTTTCCAGGCAGAGGTGGAACGACAATCTGTAAAAAAATAAATAAATAAAATACGATCAATAAAGCAACAATTACGACCTACCATTGAAAACATTTAAAAACTCAAAACAACAAGTCGTACCATAATTTTTAACTATGAAATCAAAACTATCTTGAATACTGAACATACATTCGACGTAGGTGCTCAGCATAACAAACATCGCTTGAAATACAGCACTGCTTAATAATACTAAGTATTTAATAAAGAAATAATTGTTGGTGGGAAGTGGGTGAGGCAAGTAAAAGTGCACACACATCATAACATATAAAAAACCCTCAAAATGTTAAAAGTAATTCTTAAGAACATACCACCCCAGATAAACACCATCATTATACTAGAATTTTTGGTGAATTCTGATATAGGCAGCATTGCGTTTACTACATAATAGTCATGAACCTTTTTTAATATACACAAAAAACGCAATCTACTAAAACATGGCAAACACATAGCACTAATACCTTGCTGTCTCTTTCTAGCTCATTTCTTAACCACTCAAAGTCACTGTATCTCCTTCGGACGCTTGACTCCTTCACTTTGAATACTGGTAGATTAGTCTGAAATTGAGAAAGCCAATTTTATGTTACAGTATTCACTTTCACTCTTCAAAAGGTAAATTATAATATTACAGCATTTTGATTTTGTGAACTAAACACAAAGTGTAATGCACCTGAAAGGTTTAGAACAATAACCAATGCAAATAATATATATTACACTACAAAAATCCAAATACAATAAATTAGTATCTATATCTGTATATAACTATATGATAGTTTGCATCATTTTAAAAACTCCCGGAGAAGGTGGCCAAAGCACAATGAGCATCTTCAATTCAATCTTGCATATTCTCTTTCCGTTTTTATCATTTATATTATCATCAGTCTATTATGTTTGGATATACAGTATACATATTTTTCTTATTTGTCATTAGTGGCCTAATCCTACCATAACTCTAGATCCTCAGTACTTCGACTATTCTTTCAGCCTGTCCTTTCTCTTTTGTGTGTCATTACCTCATATCTTCCTTGTCCTTAACCTTTTACTTTTTCTACAACTTAATGTCTTCTTCATGCCCAGGCTTCTATTGAAGAGGGCAATTTTCTTGCCTGTCCCGGTGTCATACTCGTAAAGAAAAGAAAATACAGCTGTATATAAGCATGACTGCTCCTATCAAATTTTAACCAAATTAACATACATTCTTTTATCTATAATAGTTCATATTCTCTTTACATTCATTGCCATTTCAATTTCAATGTACAATACTATTTATTTCCCTTCAAGATTTGCTATGCCTGAAACTTCTTTCAAGAATTTTTTCCACAATACTTTTTTTTTCTCTACAGAGCATTAAATATCCATGACTTCTTTGCAAGTTAGAGCCACGGCTAGAAAACTTTAATTCTTTTTCTATATCTTAACTCATATTCTTTCCTATTTAGCTAATGATGAACAATTATTCTTGTATGCAAAATCTCTATTATTTCCCAATTAACAGCCTCAAAGTTCCAAACTGCTTACCCTGAATATTGCAAGAGTATGTCTAAACCTCTTTTAATCTCTCTCTAGTTTCATTATGCATCTATGTTCACATTATTTCCCAAATATAAACTACACCATACTTTCTCTCATTGTACTGTTAAGTACAGTAGCATCTGCAAAAAAGATAATATCATCCAACAGTTTACGTCCTTTATGTTATACCTTGTGTTAATCATTCAAACATTGGTTTCACATGCTTATAACCTCATTCACGCAATACACTGCATCCGTCATCATATATATACAGTATAAGTAAAATTCCTACATAATAATAAACTCCTTCACTCCTTGCTCTGCTGCATCTACAGTTATGCAGAATTCTTCTCCTGATAACCAAATCCACTGCAACAGAATATTTCTTCATATCTATGAATACCTCCAAAAGGTTTGTGCTTTTCAAATAAATTACCTTTGCTAAAGTGTTCTAGTATGTACTTTATCTATTTTACTTAACATTATCATCAGTGATACTTCAGTGTTAACTTTAAAACTAAAACTACTGTGACTCACTATCATTTACTGCTAAGTAAGGAGGTCATAAGGGACCCTGTTCAGTCAGTACATAGCTAGCCTCTCTCACTCTGATGATAAAAAAAAAATCATATCCTGTATTTTGAAATAAGGTATATTTTTCTTTCTATAATATCATTTCAAACTATAATTTTACCAATCTCTTAAAATACTAAGTGAGGTTTTGTCCTGTATTCAGGTGTCATTTTGAAATGAAAAAGTCGGTGAGTGTCATTACGAAGTGCAATATACACATTAAAAACAAATTTAGAAAGAAGATATCAAATAAGAAAGGGACTACGTGTTAATAAACGTCAAGTCAATTTATGAGCATATCCATGAACAACTACATATAAAATATAAAAGATAATTCTGAGCTATAATTCTTTTTCTCATCTCAGCTAAGAAAAGAAATTACTAGTAAATACTACAAAAGAAGGACCAATAAGGTAAAGAAGCCAATCAAGTGTTCCCCCTTCTGACTTCCTCACCTACTATTCTTACATAAGTAATTTTCACTTTATAGTAAAACAAAATACTAATACTCCATGAATTAAGAAGTTCTTCTAGTACAGATAAATATGTTCTTTAAATAAAGCTTCGTACTAAAACTCATACAAACATTCAGAGAAAAGTTTTTGATATCAAAGTAAAATCCTTCAGTAGAATAACTCTGCAAGTTAGTCACAACTCACTCATATACACACAACAGTACTATAATACTGACATGATAGTTGACAGAAAAGGCACATTATATTAATGGCCCCTTTGAGTAGTCTAAAGCCAGGTCTCTTGTATTTCAGATATATTATGGTGACAGGTTGATATATCTACGGGTGTTTTAATTTTTAGATGATATATGAGCAATTGCCTGGAGATTCTGGGATTGAAGGGGAACCCTTCATCATTCCATTTTAATTAATAGTAAGTATGTCCCAAACAATATTTCAATAACATGTCATCGCTTAAGTTCACATATTTTAACAAATATAAGATCAAAATCTCAAATTCTAAAGCATGAGAGAGAAATTACTAATAATTTAACTTATTAGTTAGCTGTTCTATATAAAAGCCAAACAAACAAAAATAAGACCCAATGTATTCAAACAATAGATACACTCAGCAATCCATCAACATATGCTGAAGTTGTCCATAAGAAACACTGAAATTTTAAAGCATTTGTAACAAATTCTATCAGAAGCTAAACCCAATGTAATCCCATTATCTATAGCAATTGTTTTATTATCATACCATTCATATATGCCCATTGTTCTGGGAACTGAAGAATTTCAGTTCTATTGACACTGAATATTATAGAACTGTAAAGTTGTGGGTATTCATTAAAAGAAGCACAAAGTCAATATGTAACCTAGTCATGATAACATCATCAATGCATATCAACTGCTGAAAATTTCTTTACGTATACTATCTCTCCCACAAATCTGCAGAGTGACTACAATCAATCAAAACAAAATAAAAAAGGCATAATTAAAAATATATAACTCCTATTATTCTACTTCCTGGCTAGTACAGTGGTAACACACTGGCTTCAATTCGAGAGGTCGGCAGATCAAGCCTCTTCCAGGCAAGTGTGTTAAAGCTGTTTAATGGGGAGGCTGTACACCACAGTAGGGGGTTGGGGCTTGCACCGGCTGACGCCCGCCAGAACAGAGGCGACCCCCTTGATAAGATGGCTAAACCCAGCAAACTTTAACTTTAATATTATTATGAAACAATCTGCCCCTGACCTGGATTCGAACCTAGGACACATCATAATTATTATATTTAAGTGAAAACATTTATTAAATGCTTGAGTATTGATGCTCTACATAATTAGCATATCATAAAAGATCAACACAATATAAAATTATAAATTCCAGAATTCCAAGCTTCAAGCATTCTTGTTCTCTTTGAAAATCTATATATACAGCATAGTATTCCCTGCGTGTCGTAAAAGGCGACTAAAAGTGGACGGGGCGGGGGGACTAGGAATCCCCCCCTTGTATCAACCTCCTGCGAGACGTCAAAGAAGAAGGGGAGTAGAGGGGAGAATAACTTCTCCCCAGTTTTCCTTCCTTGATGTCGGCTACCCCCCAATTAAAGGGGGAAACAGCCAAGGTATATGTATGTATGTACTATTACCTTCACACTCATCAAATATCAAAAGCATACAGTATTATAATTACTTCAACAACTCATAAATAAAAAATCACTTACATATGAAAACAATAGGACATTCACAGATTACTAATTATGTACAATATTCTATGCAGATGCAAACTGAAAAGAATTTTTTCATGGCATCCCTTCATTGCCATACGTAGCCACAGCCAGTCTAAATTTCATTATTTACTACTTTATAAAAAATTTGGTACCTTCAAGCCCTGTTATGCATATAGTCTACTAAATTAAGGGAATCTATTTTTCTGAATTTAATTAACTTCAAAAATGTATGATGGTATAAAAAAATGCACAAAACATAAGTTCTGTACAATCATCAAACTCTATGACATTTTACAACTTTTCCATGGCCATATTTAAAAATTTTACTAACGTTACCCCTCAAAGTAACACTTAACTTTCCATAAAATAGTGTATTCAGTGATAATGAAGTATTCTACTAAGTTTTTTCTCCATTTCTCTAATAACAATTCTCTATTGCTACTTACCCTACCTCATCTTCAAATGCCCTAACACCAATAAAAATGCCTTAAAAAATAAAGTGTTTTTATATTCTAATATGCAATGATGATGAATTTTTATCCTCGAGTAATATTTCACAACAAATACAATCATACTACGACTCTCCATGCTAACCCTTATAAGCATAGATACCATCACTGGAACTTTCTCCTTCCAGACTGGCACTTGTTAACTCAAAAGTAAGACTAAAGTTTTCATCCGGTCAAACAATGGAAAATTATTCCCATGGCAGACATATGGGCACTAAGAGCACTAGTAGAGGGGAACATCACAAGCCAGCTGCAAGATGCAAATGGTGGAAATGACGCCATGTCCATGATATCATATCATTACCAATATTTGTCTGGATCATTATTTTGCAAATGATAGCTCTAGATCTTATAGTTTCCTAAATCTAAAAACCTTTATTGCAATTCTTCCAATTTTTAGTACAGATTACGGCTTACAAATTACCATACCCTAGAAGTACATTTCAAAGTAAGATTTAATATATGTCTCCCAGTGCCTTCTTTCCTAATTTCACGCCTCTCTTCCGCCAACTACCCATTTTAGAGAAATTATAGGCAATATATAATTTACTTTCTAAGGACACTACCATATTTGTTTCCCCTTCTATATTTTTACATTTGCAATCTCAACATCTTAATAATCTATTAGAATTTGAATTTTGTACTTACTTCATTGTTTGAATGAAATATTTACCAATACCGAAACTGCCAAAAGTAAAGACTTTTATTCATATATACAATACAACATGTTTCAGTTTTACTTCCCTTTTCAAGTAATGGTCAAAAAATTTGCATCCTCAGGAACTATAAACGCCTACCCCTCCAGTAAACAATAAAAGAACCATACCTTACCTTCCTTACACTTCTCTCCTTGTAAAGTAAATCACTATTTTGGGGCAAAATCTGGTTAGACCATCATACTTTCCTTCAACTCATTTTCTTGAATGAATGAAAAATTTCATGCACAATAGTGCTGTGAAAATTTCTTGTATAGTGCATATATATTGACAGATGATTTATAGGTATCTATATATCCCAACAATGTTGCTGCTTCTAGGTCTTCAAGCTTTTATTTAGCCAAACTTGTCAATACGGGATCGAAAAAGCATGAAACAATGGTCAAGCATTGTAATGCGAGCAGAGTTGCCTTTCTTTATACAAGATATTAAGTACAGTATTTACTATAACAGTAGTTAGCAAAAAAAAAAGTGTCATATTTGTTTTACCAGCCACAGTGTTCTTTTTAAAGAAAAGCATTTTTCTGCGTATTAATGTGGTCATCTTTTCTATTTGAATACTTTGGATCTTTCTTCCTTCCAGTTAATTTATTGTATTATGTAGTGGAATTTGATTTGTATATCATTAGTTACTTGTTTACTGCCTGTAAACC
>JAXCGZ010000302.1:25000-87904 GCA_037179515.1 Halocaridina rubra
ATACATATATATATACACACACACACATATATATATATATATATATATATATATATATATATATATATATATATATATATATATATATATATATATATATATATATATACACACACATATATATATATATATATATATATATATATATATATATATATATATATATATATATATATATATATATATATATATATATATATATATACACATACATATATATATATATATATATATATATATATATATATATATATATATATATATATATATATATATATATATATATATATATATACATATACATACATGCATATATATATATATATATATATATATATATATATATATATATATATATATATATATATATATATATATATATATACACACACATATATATATATATATATATATATATATATATATATATATATATATATATATATATATATATATATAAGACACTCAGTGTCTGAATGGAGAAGAGTTAGTAGTGGAGTTCCACAGGGTTCAGTTTTAGGGCCACTTTTGTTCCTTGTATATGTAAATGACCTACCAGAGTCTGTAAATTCATTCATGAATATGTTTGCAGATGATGCAAAGATTGTGAAGAAAGTAAAAAACGAGAACAATGGTAGAGAACTTCAGGAGGATCTAAATAATCTGCATGAGTGGTCAGAAAAGTGGCTAATGAAATTCAATACTTCAAAATGTAAGGTAATGAGAATGGGTACAAGTGCAAGAAGGCCCAAGCTTGACTACTCGGTGGCTGGAGTACAACTTCAAGAGACAGAAAATGAGAGAGATCTAGGAGTAAACATACTGGCAGATTTGTCTCCAGAAATACATATAAATGGCATAGTAAGGGCAGCATATGCATTCTTATCAAATGTAAGGGAAGCCTTCAGGCACATGGACAAGGAAATGTTGAGAAATATTTATGTAACCTATGTGAGGCCAAAACTCGAATATGCAGCCCCCTTTTGGAATCCGCACTTGAAAAAGCACATAGCTAAGCTTGAAAAAGTTAAAAGACATGCCACGAAACTGGTGCCAGAAATACGCAATCTCAGTTATGATGAGAGGCTGAGGGAATTAGACTTACCATCACTGGAAGCTAGAAGAGTGAGGGGGGATATGGTGACAGTCTTTAAATTCCTTCATGGTTATGATAGAGTGGATAGGGATGGATATTTTGATATGGCTGGCTCTAGAACTAGAGGTCATAGTTTGAAGCTTCGTAAGAAAACTTCTTCGCAGGATGTAAGGAAATACTTTTTCAGTGTAAGAGTAGTTGATAATTGGAATTCGCTAAGCGAGGAGGTAGTTAATGCTATCTCAATCCATAGTTTTAAAGACAGGTATGATAAGTATCACTAAGTATAAAATGGAACCGATGAGGAGACGGGAAGATACGAGCTTTGGGCTCTTTCCCGTAAACACAATTAGGTAATCACAATTAGGTAATCACATTACAGAGTTCTTCCAGACAAAGGGGGAGATAAAGAAGATAATGACAGAAGATCAGGGGATGGGGCCTCATTAAGATTGTTATACACAAATGCTGATGGATTAGCTGGTAAGGCAGTAGAATTAAAAGATTGGATTCGCAACAGTGAGGCAGATATAGTAGCAATTACAGAGACTAAGTTGAGTGAGGACATAAACAGTGTCACAGATTTTCCTAAGGGCTTCAGAATACTAAGGGTTGAAAGATCTGAGAGGACTGGTGGAGGGATAGCACTGCTCATAAGTGAAAGGATTCAAGTTGAAGAAATAAACTTGGCTATAGAAAGTGAGTTCAAGGAATTTCTTGTTGCTCGCATAAATACTGGGTCAGAGAGCATAATAATAACTGTTGTATGCAACCCACCAAGGAACCAAAATAGGCTTGAAGTTTATGAGGAAAGTCATATAGGTACTATTGAAGTCATAAACTCAGTTGTTAACATGGCACAGGAAAAAAAATGTAGGATTTTGATTATGGGAGACTTTAATCATAAAGAGATAGATTGGATAAATCTTGACCCACACAGTGGTGAGGACTCATTCGGGGCAAGATTCCTAGATTGCGTACAAGGGAATTTCCTACACCAACATGTAATGGAACCAACAAGGGCCAGGGGTGGGGATGAGCCATCACTACTTGATCTAGTGTTCACAGATAATGTGTTGGATATTGAAAAAATTGATTATGTACCACCAATTGGAAAGAGTGACCACTGTGTGTTGTTGATGGAGTATATTATTGAAGATATTCTTCCTGAGAGTAGAGGCACTGAGGACATGAGGAGGAACTATCCGAAAGGAGATTACATCAAAATGAATGAGCTTTTTGCAGTTATTGACAGGAGAACCTTATTTTACAGCAAATCTGTACAAGAAATGTATGACATCTTTTGTGAGAAATATGGGAAGATAGTAGATTGCTGCATACCTGTCACCAAAGTAGGTGTAATTCATGCCAGAGAGAAATGGTTCGATAATGGGTGTAAAAGAGCTAAGGAGTGGAGAGACAAATGCTGGAAAAGGTATAGGAGGAGAAAGAACATAAATGCCTGGCAAACCTACAAAAGAGCAAGAAATGACTACCTAAGTAAAAGGAGAGAGGCAGAGAGAGACTATGAGAGGGACATCACCAGGAAGGCTAAAGAAAATCCCAAGCTTTTCCACAGCTTTATCAGAGGAAAACTGAAGGTAAAAGAACAGGTTTTAAGGCTAAAGAGAGCGGATGGAAGCATCACTGAGACGGATGAAGAGATCTGCAAAGAATGGAACAAGGAGTTTCAGTCAGTATTTACAGTAGAAAATACCCCACCCCCTCAGATTGCAGTGATAGAAGCTCAAGGGCTGGTATTAGAGAACATCAACCTTACAGCCACAGAGGTATGCAAAGCGCTGATGGATTTAGATGTTCATAAAGCTACAGGTCCTGATGACATATCCCCTCATGTGCTTAAAAAATGCGCAAACTCAGCATCAGTGGCACTAAGTATCATATTTAAAAAGTCACTGGAGTCAGGGGAGATTCCAAGATGCTGGAAACAAGCAAATGTGATACCTATCTTCAAAAAGGGAAGGAGGGATACGGCTCTGAACCATAGACCATTTCCTTGACCAGCATAGTTTGCAAAGTTATGGAGAAACTACTAAGGAAACATATCTCTCTTCACTTGGAATCCTTCAACTTTTTGTCAGTGAGGCAACATGGCTTCAGTGAAGGTAGATCAACAGTAACAAACTTATTAGAATTTATGATGAGGTAAACCAAATCTTACAGGAAAGAGAGGGCTGGGCAGATTGCATATTCCTAGACTTCCAGAAAGCGTTTGACACTGTTCCACATGGGAGACTTATTAGGAAGCTGCAAGCAATGGCTAGAATAGGTGGAAATGTTTTGGAATGGATAAAAACTTACTTAGAAGGAAGGGAACAGAGGGTTAGAGTAAGACACTCAGTGTCTGAATGGAGAAGAGTTAGTAGTGGAGTTCCACAGGGTTCAGTTTTAGGGCCACTTTTGTTCCTTGTATATGTAAATGACCTACCAGAGTCTGTAAATTCATTCATGAATAAGTTTGCAGATGATGCAAAGATTGTGAAGAAAGTAAAAAACGAGAACAATGGTAGAGAACTTCAGGAGGATCTAAATAATCTGCATGAGTGGTCAGAAAAGTGGCTAATGAAATTCAATACTTCAAAATGTTAGGTAATGAGAATGGGTGCAAGTGCAAGAAGGCCCAAGCTTGACTACTCGGTGGCTGGAGTACAACTTCAAGAGACAGAAAATGAGAGAGATCTAGGAGTTTGTCTCCAGGAATACATATAAATGGCATAGTAAGGGCAGCATATGCATTCTTATCAAATATAAGGGTAGCCTGCAGGCACAGGGACAAGGAAATGTTGAGAAATATTTATGTAGCCTATGTGAGGCCAAAACTCGAATATGCATCCCCCTTTTGGAATCCGCACTTGAAAAAGCACATAGCTAAGCTTGAAAAAGTTCAAAGACATGCCACGAAACTGGTGCCAGAAATACGCAATCTCAGTTATGATGAGAGGCTGAGGGAATTAGACTTACCATCACTCGAAGCTAGAAGAGTGAGGGGGGATATGGTGACAGTCTTTAAATTCCTTCATGGTTATGATAGAGTGGATAGGGATGGATATTTTGATATGGCTGGCTCTAGATCTAGAGGTCATAGTTTGAAGCTTTGTAAGAAAACTTCTTTGCAGGATGTAAGAAAATACTTTTTCAGTGTAAGAATAGTTGATGATTGGAATTGGCTAAGCGAGGAGGTAGTTAATGCTATCTCAATCCATAGTTTTAAGGACAGGTATGATAAGTATCACTAAGTATAAAATGGAACCGATGAGGAGACAGGAAGATACGAGCTTTGGGCTCTTTCCCGTAAACACAATTAGGTAATCACAATTAGGTAATCACACACGCACACCTCAGATTGAAGAGATAGAAGCTCAAGGGCCGGTATTAGAGAACATCAACCTACAGCCACAGAGGTATGCAAAGCACTGATGGAGTTAGATGTTCATAAAGCTACAGGTCCTGATGACATATCCCCTCATGTACTTAAAAAATGCGCATACTCAATATCAGTGACACTAAGCATCATATTTAAAAAGTCACTGGAGTCAGGGGAGATTCCAAGATGCTGGAAACAAGCAAACGTGATACCTATCTTCAAAAAGGACAGGAGGGATACGGCTCTGAACTATAGACCAGTTTCCTTGACCAGCATAGTTTGCAAAGTTATGAAGAAACTACTAAGGAAACATATCTCTTTTCACTTGGAATCCTTCAACTTTTTGTCAGTGAGGCAACATGGCTTCAGAGAAGGTAGATCAATAGTAACACATTTTTTAGAATTTATGATGAGGTAAGCTGAATCTTACAGGAAACAGAGGGCTCGGCAGATTGCATATTCCTAGATTTCCAGAAAGCGTTTGACACTGTTCCACATGGGAGACTTATTAGGAAGATGCAAGCAATGGCTAGAATAGATGGAAATGTCTTGAAATGGATAAAAATTTACTTAGAAGGAAGGGAACAAAGGGTTAGAGTAAGACACTCAGTGTCTGAATGGAGAAGAGTTAGTAGTGGGGTTCCACAGGGTTCAGTTTTAGGGCCACTTTTGTTCCTTGTATATGTAAATGACCTACCAGAGTCTGTAAATTCATTCATGAATAAGTTTGCAGATGATGCAAAGATTGTGAAGAAAGTAAAAAACGAGAACAATGGTAGAGAACTTCAGGAAGATCTAAATAGTCTGCACGAGTGGTCAGAAAAGTGGCTAATGAAATTCAGTACTTCATAGTGTAAGGTAATGAGAATGGGTACAAGTGCAAGAAGGCCCAAGCTTGACTACTCGGTGGCTGGAGTACAACTCGAAGAGACAGAATATGAGAGAGATCTAGGAGTAAACATACTATCAGATTTGTCTCCAGAAATACATATAAATGGCATAGTAAGGGCAGCATATGCATTCTTATCAAATGTAAGGGTAGCCTTCAGGCACATGGACAAGGAAATGTTCAGAAATATTTATATAACCTATGTGAGGCCAAAACTCGAATATGCAGCCCCTTTTTGGAATCCGCACTTGAAAAAGCATATAGCTAAGCTTGAAAAAGTTCAAAGACATGCCACGAAACTGGTGCCAGAAATACGTAATCTCAGTTATGATGAGAGGCTGAGGGAATTAGAGTTACCATCACTCGAAGCTAGAAGATTGAGGGGGATATGGTGACAGTCTTTAGATTCCTTCATGGTTATGATAGAGTGGATAGGGATCGATATTTTGATATGGCAGGCTCTAGAACTAGAGGTCGTAGTTTGAAGCTTCGTAAGAAAATCTCTTTGCAGGATGTAAGAAAATACTTTTTAAGTGTAAGAGTAGTTGAATATTGGAATTGGCTAAGCGAGGAGGTAGTTAATGCTATCTCAATCCATAGTTTTAAGGACAGGTATGATAAGTATCACTAAGCATAAAATGGAAGCGATGAGGAGACGGGAAGATACCAGCTTTGGGGTCTTTCCCGTAAACACAATTAGGTAATAAATTAGGTAATCACACACACACACACATACACGCATATATATATATATATATATATATATATATATATATATATATATATATATATATATATATATATATATATATATATATATATATATATATATATATATATATATATATATATAGAGAGAGAGAGAGAGAGAGAGAGAGAGAGAGAGAGAGAGAGAGAGAGAGAGAGAGAGAGAGAGAGAATTATATATATAAATAAAATGCCCAATATTTTTGCAAAGCATTTTTACATTTTGTAGGGTGTTGGTTATACATAGTATCTCTACTGCTTCACCGAAATGTGATAAAATGCAATCACTTCATGACCGACAATTATCGACTCTTACTGATTAAGTAAATGACATGCATCAAACTTGAGTCGAATATTTTTTTTTTTTTTATGGGATAGGATAGGAGGAGAAAAGGGGGAGGGGATTAAGGATATAAGGGAATTGGAGGGAAAAGCACGAAAATTAAATAAAGAAAGAGATAAAAAAAGAGAGGGGCAGAACCTCGTGCTAAGTTTTGATCTGGAATTCAGATACTTTTTCTGTAGTCGAAATTCAGGATATATCCAACGCATGAATCATTTGAGTCAGCGCATGCGCCATCACTTCATCCGGGACTTTATAGAAATAAGCTCGAGTACCTCTTCCTAATTCATATTTTACTGAAAACTTTGTAACATCGGCATAGACACGAGTTAATAACGGAGTTGGCTTTATGTTTTTATATTATGGTACTATGCATTCATGATAACACCATACGCTGAACCTTTGATTTACCGCATTTGTATTTCTCACCGACAAACAGTTATTATTTTCTGTACGAGTATGAAACCTCTCATATATATTCTTAGGAATAAGTTTATTTCCATAAAATTGCTTTCTCGTCTCATTTTATTTCGAAAATGACCCAGTGACTACCTAGTCACGAATAAAAATGTATTTGAGTGGGTAGTTGGCGGCACAGATGTCAGGACACTACGATGAGAGACGAGTCGAGTAGTTAGGGTTAAACCATCATGGCGGTGCAAGGTGAATCGGGATCGAAAGAAGAGATAAAGACTCAATTCACTACTATCGAAGGAGTGTATAGACTATTACCATTGTCCGAATACAGTAGACCTAATAGAGTAGCTTATAATAATACGGCGGGTAGTGGATCCTCGAGTCCCCCCGTGAGAGTGTCTTTCGTGTGTTTACCCCCAGACAACAACACCAATAGTAGTAGTTGTAGTAGTGTCAATTCTTCCGTTAACGGCGATAGAACTAAAATATGTTTTAATTACGGCAGAGAATTGTTTGTATATACTTATAGAGGGATTAAAAAGGTACGTGAAGAGCGTTTTTTTCCCTGTTGTCTTAGCTTAAGGTCGTGGGTTGTGGATTTAAGGCCGGGATGTGAGGCCAAGTGGTTGGTGCTTCTCGCTATGGCAGGGCACGACCTTAAACCTGTAGATAAGCGCTTCGCAGAAGGGATAGGCGTCACCCAAGGCCTTAATTCTTCTTCTAGTTGTTTAGGACCGTAACTGAAAAAACATTTGTTTTCACGTGTGATGTCATCAAGACCCATGGGGTGCCTCGGATGCCCTTTTAAGAGCCAACACTTTCTGCAGAGTAACAATATTTTATTAGCCTTATATTTCTCTTGGTTGGTTTTGAATTGTAGCCTCTTGTGGTTAGTAACAAATACCTTTAATTCTAACCAACCTACTAGTACTGTACTGTATTTCGGGTTGAAGTCAGTCTCCCCTGTGGGTACAAATAATGTGTAACTGTTGCTATTCCATTTCATTACCTTACACCAGGTAACTGTATATATGGTTGTAATGATATGGGGATACATTATTTATCTTCAATACGGCTGGCCGGACTTAACAGCAAAACCTCAATCGAGGTTGGATGAGGTAAAGGCTGTGATAGGCAGTAGTATTTTATTGTTCAAGCGAGACTCTGACACTGAGACAGCAGGGCAGGCCCATGACACTGAGACAGCAGGGCAGGCCCATGACACTTGGACAGCAGGGCAGGCCCATGACACTGGGACAGCAGGGCAGGCCCATGACACTGAGACAGCAGGAGCAGGCCCACCACCGAGTGGGGGTGAGCCTAAGCTAAGACTGAGGTAGATCATACCTATGACTTTTTTTTTATTCATTATTGGTGAGAGTGTGAAGTTATTTTAACTAGATCACTCTGTGCTCTATTGGCAGGAGTTTTGGAACTGGGTTGGCCCTAGCTGCTGGCTAGTACAGTGGTAACGCGCTGGCTTCGCATTCACGAGGCCGAAAGATCGGTTCCCGTCCAAGACCGAGAGTTTAAGCTGTTTACTGGCAGGAACTGCTGTGGCTGGACACCACAGTGGGGGGTTGGGGCTTGCCCTGGCTGACGAATACCCATTGTATTGAAATGGAAATAAAGTTTGTTAGCTTTATTATCGGCTCTAGACCACGTACCGTGTAGTTTCCCCCACGTGTCCGACTAATGGGTCTCTTTAAAAATTCACTGGAAAGAAACTTTACACTGTTAAGAAATTAGACAAAATCAGAAAACTTTCACTCCTTTTTTCACGTGAAGCTTTCAGATCAAAAAAGTAAATGCAAGCAGTATGTTTTAAAACTAATAGAAAGCTAGTATTTTTCCATTAAAAGATTGCAAATGAACACACTAGAATAACCCTTGCTTGCACACGTTTCTTCCATATTAAGCACATAATCATGAAAGCATTAAACCAAAATATATCAGATATATGTTCTATTAAATGTACATATAGATTGATTAAATATTATACAGTTAAACATGGTATTACCATATAATGTGTTACAGTGAGTCTCCACTCAGTATGGATAGGATAGACATTTTAGAGCTCGAGTCTGGATGCCCTTCCTAATGCCACTTGTTGGAAGACCTACGTTATTTAGGCTTCTTGTTTCCCAACTCGCATACTCTACCGCGGAGTTAAATTTTATGTTGTTTTTATTTGTCGTAAGACATTAGGCAATTTGTAATAAAGCTATTATCAATTAATTATAAAGGCAATATTACCAATAAGATTTAATGGGGAGCAACATAACAGAAATCAACATAATCGAAAACATATGCTATATGGAAACCTAGATGAATACTTAAGTTTTTTGAAAACTTAAAAAGGTATAAATATGCTCAATTATCATAGCAATATAAAAAATAACTTGAACATGCAACATTTGAACTGGTTTTAAATCACAGATTCCCTTTTCTAATAAGGGCTAGGATGGTGCCTCCTTACTAAGGACTGGTTTTGGCAGTGTGAACGTTACCCTCAGACCTCAGACCATGGCGTGTCTCGAGCCGACGAGCTGACATATCGACGTTTTACATTCTACCACCCAGCTTCGGCAGCCGTATGAGCATACAACACTTACTACTAAAAATTTCTTCATGACATTTTCTTGAACTGATTTTGAGTTGTATTTTGTTAGTTCTTACTGAAAATCTTGCACATTGCGAGTCTTTATTCAAAGTTAAATTTCATAGAACAGACAGGATGACCATGATGTTTGTGTGTTTCTATATTCAGTAATAGATGACCCCAACCATTGAAAATTGTGATATAGTCACCTTGGCTTCTGCAGAAGTCTCAGCTGGTTCAGGAAGTGTTTCACACTTGCCCATCTCTTGGAACAAGTTTTTTGGAATTTCTGTTTGAGGTTCTTGTTGGAATTTATGACCACTTTTAATCCTGCTGAAGTTTTTGCTGGATCAGGAATTGTCTCCGCATTGCCCAATGCCCTCTTACATCATCCTGATTTCTTTTGGTAAGCTTGGTGCCTCTGGATATATCACAGGTCTCTCGGAGGCCTCCGAGGTTATTGACTCAGAACTTCTTCCATTACTAGCATGGAGCTACTACCAGGATTGCTGTAACTGCTGGTCTCAGTATCACTTGGAAAGCACTAAGCCAAATGAAAAGGTTTTAAATTTTTTTGTTATGTCATTATCAGTTGATGGATTTGAAAGTGCTGTTCTATTAAATTTTATCTTGTTCAGTGCTGAATTGTTTTATTTTACTCAGAAAAACACTGTCACATGTTGTTCTAGAAATTATGTTAAATGAAAACTTTCTAATTTCCTTCTGAGGCTTATCTCGTGTCAAAAGTCTTTTATGTAAATAATTTTCAAGTTAGGAAAAGCTTAGATTCATCTTATGTCCTGATCCTGGAATTCATTGTTATAAGTTCAAATGAAAATTGGGTGAGGGAAAGGCAGCAATGTGTTAATGGAGCTATTTGACTAAATCTGGATGCCGTGATGTTGAGACAGCAGAGCAACTTATAACTGTGTGAGTGTGAAACAGAGCAAATACTGCTGATCATTAATAACTTGACACTATGGATGTAACTGTCTTTAACCCTTTACCTGCTAGATTTCCGTAAATGGAGTGTTCCTTATATGAGCATGGATAATATCAAATAAATGCGCCATTCCCTTAGGTGGAAATGAAATGGATATCTGTAGTATCTAGCAGCCCAATTCTCTTGCATCTAAAAATGGATGTATACCTAGTTCGCTTTTTAAGCGTGTTTATAATCCGCAAAATTGGAATAACGGCCCTAAAAAATAATAGTAAAATAATACGAAATTTGCAAATAACGCCCATGCAAAAAAATTAAATTTTTTAATTTTTTAATTTTAGTAAATAATTGACCGGCTCGGAGGCACTTTTCCGCCATGCTCCTCCTCTTCTATTGCTTAATGTGATCGGATATTATGAAGATAATGGAAAAGAGGCATTAAGAACAAACAGCAAATGGGAAATAGCGTGCGAGGGTGCGTCAGCTGATACGGAGACGGCAAAGTGTTTGCAGATAGAGGTTCGTTCTCCCTCCTCCCCCTCCTCTTCTACCGCTTAATGCGATCAGATATTATGAAGAGAATGGAAAAAAAGCATTAAGAACAAATAGCAAACAAACTTGCGATATAATATCATTAGGGAAATAGTGTGCGAGGGTGCATCAGCTGATATGGAGGCAGCAAAATGTTTGCATCCTCGTGCTCACCGCCACCATGCATGTCCCAGTGTATGCCTGTTGCCCACCACATAATAGAGTGCATTAATTTTTTTACTGTGCAGTAAATCTGTATATTTTTTATAATGTACACTATTTGGATGTTAATATGAACAACTACATTTCTTTTTGCTTTGTTATGTTCTGTACTTATAAAATATGTTTTACTTATATATTTGGTATAGTGTGTCTATGTACGGTTGTGAAACGTATCTATGCCCATTATCATTGTTTCTTATGGAAAATGACTCGTTACATTACGAGAAAATTACAATACGTGGCACTTCTGAAAACCTATCTTCACGTTATTCTAAGAACTAGGTGTACTTCATATACTGAGATATTTTTATATTTTCCAAGTTGCAAAAGGCTTAGCTTCCCAATACCTAACTATTTCATAGAATTTTGATTTATATAAAAATCCTCCTGAGCATGCCAAAATAGTGCCACTCGTATGCACTAAAGACATTTGGCTTTATGGTCACTGTCATTGATCATTTTATTCAGCATAAAGGGAAGGTAGTTTTTGATTTGTGGTTGGCAGATGCAGATGTGTCTGTTAATCTGGTAAGCTCTTTAGGAAGAGTTGATGCTTTAATGTTTCAATTCATGTGCTTTTTGGTGTGAAAGGGATGGGTTGTGCTGCTTGAAATGCCACTAGAAGGAGGGGCTGGTTTAGTCAGAGAAGTCCTAAGCTGTTTATGTTGCTGCCTTGACATCTGTATTGTACATGAGTATAAAGGCATGCCTTTCATATGGATTATCTTCATTCCAAGTTAAGAGTTCATTGTCTGGCATACATATTGTTACATCCTGCGCACTTAGGATAACTTATGGAGAATACGATGTGCTGCTTTCCAATGTATCATGAATCTCTTTTTCACTGCAATAAATTCCTCAGTTGTGCTTTCATAGGAACTGAATAATTGAAGATTCCCTTTCTTATCTAAAAATTTAGCACTTCCCTCAAAACTAAATATATCTCTGGATTTATAAATTGCATTTAACCAGATTTTGATGCTTACTTGAACACTTTCCAGCCACTTGCTAAAGTATACTGAATACCATTGCTAAGCACTAGCATGCGAACACTGAAAACATGTTGTTAGAAACCTATGGGTTGTTTTCTGAATCACAGTATTTGCATCATTTTAGACAGTATTAAGTATCACATTTTTCTAAGGAAAACCTGAAAAACATCTGGAATACCACTTAGGACTTCAGCTACAGAGAAAATGGGAAATGCTTTATGTCTCTATAAGTGCCTCACAGTGCTCACATATGGTTTTTTGAAGAAATGATTGTCTGCTTGGTCCAAATAGCAAGCACCAGCTATATCTGTGTTTGGTGAACTTTGTACACCTAGTGAGATATTTTTTGGAAATCTTGAAGCTTTGCATGAGTCTGTGAATTTAATTATAATGCAGTTGAGATCACATTTGATCTAACACTCAAAGTCTAAGGTCCAACTTGAACATGTTTGCTCATTGGTATTGTGCTGTTTTTTCATGTATTGTATTCTCTCTCTTGTCTTTTTTTGATGAAATTCTCATTTATTTTTCCACTCACTTGATTTTTCCTGTGACAGTGGCATTACAGGCCTAGTTTCCGTATTAACATTACCTGTATATTGTGTCCTGATACAGAGTGATGTGCTGCTTTCCCAGTGCCAAGTGCTCATCTACCTTTGTATTTGTGACGACCATTATTTCGTTTCCACACTTTTACTATGTGCAACAACTTTCTTGCTTTGATGTAAAGTAATTTTGCGCATAGAAATTATCATATGAGTTTTTCCTTCGAGATAAAATCTTTCAAGCAAGCATTTATGTTGGATATTCTCAACATGTTAATTTGCCCATAATTACATGTGGCTGTTGTGTATATTTACTGTTATATTTAAAGTTAGGGATTGATATCTTTGTTGTGGAGTCCTCTACTATTACTCTTTTAATATTGCAATTCTTTTATACATTTATATATTTTCTGTTAATATTTTTCCTCTTTGTTGCCATTCATAGTACCCATGAAAGACTGAGCTGGACCATTTACAATCCAGAAAATAATAATAATGATAGGAGTATCTTGTGTATAACTATGGTGTTTGTTATTAGTATCTCCATTTAATTATTTTGTTCTGTCACTGTTATCTGCCCTTTCACATTCCAGATTAAAGTGGAGAAGATTTATTTTCGGTTAAGCTTAATTATATTCACTTTTGAATTTGCTTAAGTTTTAATTTATGAACCTTATGCAGTTATATTTTTAGCTTTCCTTTAACTTTTAGGCTGCCGACCTTTCAAAGCCCATTGACAAGAGAGCGTATAATAAAGAAGACGTACCGACATGTCACGACTTCAACAAATGTACGGCAAGTCCTGATGGTGTCTGTCTTCTAGTGGGTCTGTTTGGTGGTCAGGTACAACTAATAGACCCTATCACTAAAGAAATTAACAAAGCATACAATACTGGTGAGGTAAGTATCTTTTTCTTCTTTTTTGCTCGTTATAGTATTTGTGACTGTTTAAGGTAATTTTTGATAGATTTCATTCGGTCTGCTTTCAAGTGATTGAAGGTTTATTGGCAGAAAGACTCAGACATGAATTATACTGTATTTGCTTATTCTAAAGAATATAAGAATACTCAAAAATACAAACCCCTTCCGAATAGTTTTCCTTTAACTCTAAAACCCTTTATTAAAACACGAGTAAATCTGTGTTCTTCAATTTTTTATTTATTGGTTTTCTTATAATTTATATAAGTGAAGTATGGTGGAATGTTTTTTCATACTTACCTTAACACATGCACACTCTCTCTATCTCATTGATTGATCTTGAATTTAATCTCAAGTTTCCTTAGTAATTCAAGAAGTATCTGGAGGTATACAGGTGTATACAGAACTTCAGTTTTGGAAATGTCTTTGCAGTTACACCTACCTAGAACTTTAGAATATAGAACTTTCTTTTTGGAGAAAAATAAAAAAATTTAAGGTTCAAGAAATCTTTAAATTACTGTTATTTCTGTATTCTTTGTCTTACAGAGAATGATAGATAAAACTCTTTTTGTGTTCTTTGTTTTACAGAGATTGATAGATAAAACAAAAGTGACATGTGTGCGATGGATCCCAGGCTCACCAAATCAGTTTTTAGCATCCCATAGTAGTGGGCATATGTACACCTATAATGAAGAATTATTATGTGGTGTTGATAGACCTCATTACCAGCTATTTAAGCAGGGCGAGGGTTACTCTGTATATACCTGTAAGACCAAAAGCACGAGAAACCCCCTTTACAGATGGGTGATTGGTGAAGGTAGTATTAATGAGTTTGCCTTTTCACCGTGCTCAAAATATTTGGCTGTGGTATCCCAGGATGGTTCCTTAAGAGTATTTAATTTTGACACTATGGACCTTTTAGGTAGTGCAAGAAGTTATTACGGTGGTTTATTATGTGTGTGTTGGTCTCCTGATGGACGGTACGTGGTGACGGGTGGAGAGGACGATTTAATCACCATTTGGTCTTTTCAAGAAAAGAGAGTGGTTGCCAGAGGACAAGGACATAAAAGCTGGGTTACTGTAGTGGCTTTTGATGCTTATACAACTCTGTATAGTGATATAGATGGATTTGATATGTGCAATGAAGAAACCAGCAAGCATAATAGTTTGAGTAATGATATTAGGGCTAAGTCAAATAATAGTGCTCCCAATTCTAGGCCAAATTCAAACAGAAACTCTTTAGCCTCTGATGGATTAGGGTTAAATGTAACAAGCTACAGATTAGGCTCAGTTGGCCAGGATACTTTGCTCTGTTTATGGGACCTAAAAGACGATGTACTAACGCAACCCTATAGACGGCCACGGTCGAGCACTGTTGTGAGTAGTAGTGGGGGAGTTGGTAGTGGGTATGGAGGCCATCAGACAGGACAACATTTGGCTAATGCCAAATGTAATAATGTTAAAGAATCGTCTGTTGGTAGTGATTCATCACATCACTCCCACTCTACAAATTCCCTTACAGCAAAATTAGCAAACCTAAACTTTGGTGAGAAAAAGGACCGGGAAAAAGTAGAGAAAGATCACAAGCGTAGTTTGAGCTTAGCATCGAAAAATTCTACTCAAAACTGTAAAACCTCGGTAAATAAAAATCAAGTTGGAGGCTCCACGTGTCCATCCGATGAAGTATACAAATCCATGGGCACCTCGCTGTGTCCACGTCTAGATGAGTGTCCTGTGATAGAACCCATGATCTGTAAAAAAATTGGGCACGAAAGGCTTTCGGGCTTAGTCTTCAGAGAAGATTGTGTTGTTACGTCCTGTCAAGATGGCTGTGTTCTCACCTGGTGCAGACCTGGCAAACAGGTTAGTATTTTTTTTCTTAATCTTAAGGACATGAGTAACTTGAAATCATAATTATTCAAGCTCTTCAGAAGATATGCTTGTAGGTCGTTATAGAGATAACACGATTGCTGACATTAATTACCTCTTATTAATTAGGCACCATGGTTGACAATTACTGAAAGTTCATACTATAATAATCTGTTTATGTAACTGATTTCCTTTTTTGAGATTATAGATTCTCATTTGGTTTGAAAGAGATTTGATGACACCATATGATCCATTAAAGTGGGTATTATGTTATAAGTGATGTGCCTGATTTGTTAATCCTCTCTTGTGTTTGTTTTGCTGAGTGTTCAGATGCTCCTACCCTCTTTTTTTTCTCTCTTCTTTCCCACCACTTTTCATTGTGCTTGACCATGCCCATTGATTTTTTACTCATTTGGATATAGGATATACAATGTTGATTTTTCCCGTTGTTATATACGACTACTTTGTCGTTTGTCATATGACAAGGAAAAAAATTGGAATTATGTGACAGCTAGTTAGCCATTTAACCCCCCTTATATTGTCTACTCTTATAACATTAGGGAATGTGAGTTGTTTTTCTTTTTAATACTATGAATTTTATATATATATACAGTATATATATATATATATATATATATATATATATATATATATATATATATATATATATATATAGTCACTGTGGCTCAAGCGGTAGTGTTCGCGACTCTGAGGCGTCAGGTCGAGGGTTTGCGCCCCGTCACGGTCTGAGGTTAGCAAGGGCATGCACTCAGGGTAAAGATTACATCTGCCAAAACAAGTCCTTCGCAAGAAGTAAACCGTCCTAGCCCTTGGTTGAAAAGGGAGTCCGTGACAGAAAACCAGATTATATATACAGTGATCCTTTGCTGGATCGCGTTTTCACTGTACCACGATTTTTTTGGCAAATTTTTTTTTTTGGGGGGGGGTATATGCAAAAATATTAAAATATAAAATTTTTTTTTTTCAGTATTTTCATTTTTTTATTGAAAAATATTTAATTATTTAATTGATAAAAAAATTTATTTCCCAGCCTACGAATAATAAAACAGTAAAAAACATAAATTTAGATATACGTACAGGGTGTCCACAAAGTCTGGGTACATAGGAAATTTCACTATGCAGAGCTCTTCAATCGAGTTCACCTGAATTTTGTAAAGCGCATCAAATTATGCATTGAAAATGATGGAAATCATATTGAAAATAGTATTTATTAACATTAGATTTAAATAAAATTGTTTGGTTTTAAAAGTATGTGTTAATCTCATGTGTACCCAGACGAAGGTACGATACCATACCGGTATCAGCGTTTCGGACAAAGGCTCGCACCTACGTGGGATAGTGTCCGATAGCGTACAATGTATTGGGGTCGCACCTACGTGAGCTATCATATATATTAAAATTTCCAGTAGTTTCATGATTTTATTGATAAAAAAACGTATTTCTTAGCCTAAGAATAATAAAACAGTAAAAAATAGTAAAAAACATAAATACTAACAGTATTGCAACATGTAAAATACGATACCGCTATCAGCGTTTCGGACAAAGGCTTCCACCATCTTCCATTGTCTCGCCTCACTCGTTCAGTCTAACTCACGTGTGCGCCGTTCATGTTGTGCTTATTAATACGTTTTGCTTGTGATTTTTTACTCGCATATTTTAACCTTTGCAATGCCTCCCAAGCATCCTTCATCTTCTAAGGCTTCTTGTAGTGAGCCTAAGCGGCAAAGGAATATGTTAACCAAAACAGATAAGGTAAGTTTACCTATCACTTACATATAAATTTACGTTGCATGCTGTTATTTATAAAGTAAAGGGTGGTTTTTTAACAGTGGAGGGAGGGTTTATACAGTAAACGTAAAAATAATTGTAAAATACCTATGTACATGAGTATGTCATATATATTTACGCTTGCATGCTGTTATATATGAAGTAAAGGGTGATTTGTTAACAGTACAGGGAGGGTTTATACAGTTTATACGGTGTAAACGTAAAAATAAATTAAAATATCTATGTACATATAGGCTGTTCCTACTCCGCGATTTTCCTGTCTCGCGCCGGGTCCTGGAACGGAACCTTCGCGATAATTGAAGGAACACTGTATATATATATATATATATATATATATATATATATATATATATATATATATATATATATATATATATATATATATAATATATATAGTGAACCCTCGCTATATCTTGGTTCACCTATCGCAAATTCAGTGCATCGCGGAATTTTTAGGCGAGGAAAAAAAATAAATAAATGAGTGTGACACCAGGACGGGCCAAAATATAATAAAATAAAACAGCCTTTATCGGGCCTGGACACGAAGAATACGTAAAGTAAAGAGAAACAGAGATGGAGAGTGTAATGACCTGTCAGATGTGAAGAGATTATAAAAGATGTGTAATGAATATTCATTTCTCTGCTAGGTTTTAATATACTGTACCTCTGCATTACTTTCATGATGTCTATTCCAAAAAATTCTCCTTAGATATTATTATTGGCGACAATAATTTTCCTTTGATGATGATTGTTGAGATTATTATTATTATTATTGTTATTATTATCATTATTGTTATTATTATTATTATAATTATTATTGATATTATTATTATTATTGTTATTAAGGGTTCATCATTGTTTGTACGTCTGTTGGTTTATTTACTTTAATAACTGTGTACAGTTCAGCTGAGAGAAAAAGAAAACGTATACAATTCGTTCAAAGAAAACGTATATTGTACTGTACATGGGAAACTTAAATGAAATACAGTATATGTATTCTCTACACGCTATTTTCCTGATGATATTATATCGAAAGTTTGTTTGCTGTTTGTTCTTAATGCTTTTTTTCAATCTTCATAGTATCACGTTCATATAAATTTACGTTTGTCCGCTGGTCTTAATAAAGTAAAGAATGGTGTATTAACAGTGCAGGGAGGGTTTATACAGTAAAGGTAAAAATAAATGTAAAATACCTATAATAAATATGAGAAAGAGGATATGAAAGATGACGACAATAAATGGGGAAAGACGTTGACAGAGAGAGAGAGAGAGAGAGAGAGAGAGAAACATCTTTAATTAACTCATGTTCATTCAACCAAAACTACATTATTTATCGTAGAAATAATGGTTTAATGACAAATTCGTTATAATAATAATAGTTATAATAATATTAATAATAATAATAATCATAATAATCTCCACAATCATCATCAAAGGAAAATTATTGTTGCCAATAATAATAATGATAATAATAATAATAATAATATTAATAACAATAATAATGATAATAATAAGATCTAAGGAGAATTATTGGAATAGACATCATGAAAGTAATGCAGAGGTACATTAAAACCCAGCAGAGAATTGGATATTCATTACACATCTTTTATAATCCCTTCACATCTGACAGTCATTACACTCCTCTCCATCTCTATTTCTCTTTATTTTATGTATTCTTCGTGCCCAGGCTTGATAAAAGCTGTTTTACTTTATTATTTTTTGGCCCGTCCTGGTGTCACATTCATTAAAAAAAAAAAATATATATATATATATCATATACATATATATATATATAATCATATATATATACATATATATACTATACATATATATATACATATATATATACATATATATATACATATATATATACATATATATATACATATATATATATATATATATATATATATATATATATATATATATATATATATATATATATATATATATATATTATATATATATATATATATATATATATTATATATATATATATATATATATATATATATATATATATATATATATATATATATATATATATATATATATATATATATATATATATATAAAATAATATGGTGCTCCTGCTTTGCGGTTTTTCATCTATCGCAGCCGGTTCCGGAACCAAACCCTCGCAATAAACTAGGGAGTACTGTATATATATATATATATATATATATATATATATATATATATATATATATATATATATATATATATATATATATATATATATATATATATATATATATATATATATATATATATATATCTGCCCACACTACATACAGGGAGTCCCAGGTTTATGTGGTCCTCGAGTTTCATGTTTCTGCCGTTATGACAGAGGCCCCTAAATTATTAATAGATTAGTTTTTCAACCTACCTGGTTTGTGTGGTAAATACAGACTTTGTGCTCTGAATAATTTGTTTATGTATTAATTATTGAAAGGAATTAGATTTAGTTTATTTACAAAATTACCAAATACATAACCTTAAATACAATCTTTATGTGAAAGTTTGTTGAAAATGGTCTTTGAAATTCGTCATCAAGTATATAGAAGACACTCGAAGAAACAAATTCATGAAAACGAGTTATAACCGAAAAACGAAACATGAAAAAGGATTATTGGGCAATATCAACTAAACTATTTATGGATGAAGTAAATATCACCCATGGAGAACCGAAATTACAAAACAAGATAAGAAAAGAAAAATCAAAAGCAATAATCTTAGCAGTTGGATACATGAAGTACAAGAAAAGTCAAGTTAAAAATTTTTCCACATGGAAACAGATATGAATAATGAAGAAAAGCTATATGACACTAAACAAGAATCAGTTATTTTTGTAAAAGCAAGAATAAATATACATTTTGAAGAAAAAGAGAAACCAAAAGGACAGCGAAATTTGAATAATAAGAACACATTTTTAAGAGATGAACCGTTGTAAAGGTTTTGCTTCTTAACCTGAACTACTCATTCACCATATTGCTTATCGTGTTCATTGTCTGTGATTACATACTTTTCAACATTAAGATGTTATTAGTGCATTAGCTGGATGACCAGCATCGACAGTGCATCTCAATGAGGATGCTGTTGATTCAGGATAAAGCAAAAAGATTGTTTAATGCTGTGAAAATGGGAAAGGGAGGAAGAAGCGTAACCCACTTGTTCTTATGCTCGTTCGCTGGTGTTAAACTGTTCGACCCCAAGTTGGATATTGGGGCTGAAGTTATCCAGTTATCCAGATGCAAGCCAACCACTATTAAAGGTAAGCAATACTGTGTAGTGTACTATTGCTATTTTTATGTCTTAGATTAAGAACATAGATTATTTATCTATGTTTTAGAGTAATTTTTTTAGCATTAGTGGAGGACCTAGGTTCAAATATATATATATATATATATATATATATATATATATATATATATATATATATATATATATATATATATATATATATATATATATATATATATATATATATATATATATATATATATATATATATATATATATATATATATATATATATATATATATATATATATGCCTCATTTCCCTTGTAAGGGGGGGGTAGCCGAGCCAAGAAATGCGCATTCACCACGATCCACACATACCTCAACCACTCCTCTCAACTCCTTGGGGATAAAGGGTTGCCATGTCTTCCCCCCTTCAACCCTGCTTTGGTCACCCACAAGGTAGGCGGGCAAGGATATTATACAGTGAGGCCCGACAGCTGCAGCTGGTTTACCCCCACCGCTTCATCACGTGGCAACTCCCCTCACACCTGTCCATCACAGTTCACTTAGCTAGCAGGTGCGAGAAATCCCTTTGGGCCGCGTCATTAATGCACAATCTTCCACCACTTATTTCCATCTCTTGCACGCACTCTTCCCTGTTCCACTGATATTCCGCATGCATTCAGTGCTCGTTTCACATCATCCATCCATCTCATTCTATGTCTCCTTCTTGACCTAACTCCAGTCATTTCTGCACTCCACACACTTTACTATTCGTTCATCACTCATCCTTTCCATGTGTCGAAACCAACTCAACACACTCTGATCTAACCTATCCGCCAGCTTCATTCCAACAACCGTTCTCTTCCTGACATCCTCATTTCTTACTCTATCAATTCTAGATACACCAGTCATACCTCTCGAACACCTCATCTCCTTTACATTCAACTTGTTCCTTTCATCTTCTCTTGCATTCCAAGTCTCTGGAATGTATATATCCTTCTCTTTGCATTCATTCCCAGATATCTATTTTTCATTACACTTTTCAACCCACCTAGACATTTATTTGCTTCCACTTATTGATACTTGCAACCCCAGGCACTTAAAATTCAACTTCTTCAAGCAACTTATTAATGATCAGTCTTATTATTGATTCTTCTCTTACATCTAATCTGGATTCTCTCTCTCTTTGCTGTAAGGTATCTTGCCTCTCTTTTCTATCGCTACTACTTCCATTGCTGCTCTGATGAGTTGGTGAGTTGCATCCCTCTCCCACTGCCAAGGCCGTGTAACACTCGCCAAGCGGCCTCATCTCACAGGTACTGACAGGTATGTGTGGAGATGTGTAGCTCGTCAGTGCAGTGACTGCTGCTTCCCATCTACCTCCAAACTCTGGAACTCTCTTCCTCCCTCTGTCTTTCCTAATTTTTATGACCTATCATCCTTCAAAAAGCGGATCTATGGTCATCTCAGGGCCTAATCCTCCATATCTATTGGTCCTCTGTACTTTGAATGTTTTTTCTGTCTGTCGTTTTCCTTTGTGTAACATTACCTCATCTCTGCCTTGTCCTAAGCCTTTTTCTTTTCCTTCGTCTTAGTGTTTTCTCATGCCCGGGCCTTTATTGATGAGGGCAGGTTTTGCTTGTTCCGGTGTCATTTAAAAAAAAAATCACATACATTCAGTCCGCCAACATCAACACTCCTCATGCATCTCATAACTTTACTTTTACCAATATTCACCTTCAACTTCCTTTTTTCACACACTAATAAACTCAGTCACTTAATGATTCAATTCATTCTCAGTATCAGCTACCAGTACAGTATCTTCCAAAAATAGCAACTGATTCAATATCCACAATCTTCCATCCTTGCGCACTAGTTCCAAGCCTCTGTCTAATACTCTTTCATGTACTTCCCTTACCACTCCATCCATTTACACATTAAACAACCATGGCGACATTACACAACCTTGATGTAACCCCACATTCACCTCAAACCTATCACTCATTCCATTCCCAACTCTCATGCACGCTCTACTATTCATGTAAAAACTCTTCACCGCATTCAACAAACTTCCACTTATTCCATACAGTCGTAACACCCACCTCATCCCCTCTCTCTCTACCCTGTCATATGCTTTCTCTAAATCCAAAAAAGTGTCCCTACATTTCTCCAAGAACTTCTCACACACCTGTCTTACCGAAAACACCTGATCCACACATCCACTTCCTCTCTTGAAACCACACTGTCTTCCCCAGTCAACCTCTCAGTACCTTTCCTAATTCTCTCAATTAACACTTCCACATACCTTACCAACTACACTCAACAAACTAATTACCCTAAAACTTCTACACTCATACTTATCTCCCTTCCCTTTGTAAAGCGGAACTACACATGCACTCCTTCAATCAACTGGAACCCCCCCTTTCCTGAAACATACTTTCAACAACCTAACCATCCATTCTACTAATGCCTCCCCACCTTTTGACAAGCACTCAGCATGACACCCATATATCCCTGGTGCTTTACTTGCTTTCATTGCTCTCAATGCCAAACGTACCTCCTCTTTTGTTATATCATTCTCGTCTCCTAACATTGGCATTCTCCATTCGTGTTCCACTTCTCCAGACTCTGCCTCTCTGTCATATTCCTCATTTATCAGGTTCTTGAAATATTCAGCCCATCTCTCTCACCTTTATTTCATCCACTAGCAATTGCCCATCTTCTCCATTCACCCTCTCCTTCGTACCACATTCACCTTTCCTCACTGTTTTTACTTCCTTCCAAAACATCTTTTAATTCCTTTCAAAATTCTCAGACAAGCATCTGCCCCACCTTACATCCGCTTCTCTCTTTGCCTCCCTCATCACATGCTTCGCTGACCTCCTCTTTGCACAATACCTCTCATACGTCTCTACGTTACCTACCTGCAACCATACCTCAGAAGCCCGCTTCTTTTCAGCCACTACTGCTCTCACCTGGTCATTCCGCCATTTACTACCTTTCCTTTTACTTCCACCAGTTAGGCTCCTTCTGTACACTGCCTCGGCACACTTCATAACGTCCTCCTTGAAACAGCCCCATTCTTCTTCCATTCCCTCCTCCACTTTCACTTCATTCCACACATTTCTCACACTAGCCTTATTTTCACAGTCTTTCTCTTTCTTATACAATTTTCATTAACTTTTAGCACCTCTCTTCTTCTCTTGCTTCTCCTCTTTCTCCACTTTTTCCCACTCTCACTCTACTTTCCACTAAATAATGGTCAGATATTCCACCACTAGCTCCTCTCAGTACATTTACATCCAGTACTCTTCCAATCACCTTCCTGTTCACCACACCATAATCCATTGATGCTCTGTCAACTACTCTTCCATTATCCACTCTGACCCATGTATACTTGTGCATGCCCTTTTTAAATACAGTATTAGCAATCAGCTTTTCTTTTTCAAACATATTTCTATCATTTTCTCTCCACTCATTCCTACCAGTTACTCCATACTTCCCAATTACACCATACACTGGCTCATTACCTACTCTAGCATTCAAATCTCCCATCAACACTACATTCACATTCATTCCCAAGTTTTCCACACACTCGTTCAATTTCATCCAAACTTCTTCTCTTTCTTCCTCACTTCTTTCACTGCCAGGGCCATATGCGCTAACAAACGCCCAACCTCACATCCCAGCCTCATTTTAGCCACCATTATTCGAGATGATACTTCCTTCCATTCCACCACACACTTATTAGTCTCTTCACTTACTAACAAAGCCACTCCCTCTCTTCCTCTCCCCCTCTCAAATCCAGACACCCTACCTACCACTCTCCCAAATGTCACCTCGCCATTCCCTCTTATATTAGTTTCGCTCAATGCAAGCACATCTATCATTCTCTCCACAAACATACTCCCTATCACCTCCCTCTTGCTTTCATTTACACCACAACCACGCACATTCAGAAACCCAATTACACATATACATGTACATTCAGTAGATCCTAGTATAATATTCTGAGTTACGTCATTATACCGTTATGACAAAGGCCAAAAAATAATTAATAAATTAATTTTTGAACCTACCTAGCAGCACTGCTGTATTCACATTTATTAAGTTAAGGGCTTTTTTTTTTTTATATATATATATATTTGGTTATATTCAAGGATTGTATTGAATTTGAAGTAAAACAACTGTAATTAAGATTTTACTTGAAATACACATGAATACACAGCTAGCAGCACTGCTGTATTCATATTTATGAAGTTAATTGCTTTATTTATTTATTTATTTATATATTTGATTATATTGCATTTAAAAAGAAAAATGCCAAACACTTAGCTGTAACTGCAATTTTATTTGAAATACACATGAATACAAAGGTAGCAAACAGCTGTTGTGTATTCGTGTTTATCTAGTTAATGGCTTTATTTGTTTATTTATTTTTTATATACAGTTGGTTATACTGAAAAATTATATTGAATTAAAAAAGAAAAATATATTCGACAACTGATGGAAAAAGCCTAGGAATTCGATAATAAATTGTACATAATTTTCATTGATCTGCACAAGGCTTTTGACTCTGTACCTAGAAAAAGGTTGTGGAAATGCCTACACGATTATGGAATAAATGATCAACTACTGAAAGCAATCAAGAGCAAGTACACCTTTGTTGTTCATAACCTATATGGACAAAATCATGAAACAAGTATAAAACAGCAAGAAACACACTAATGAGGACATTAGCCTACGCAGATGATATTTGCCATTGGGAAACAAGTAGGGATGGATTGCAGGAGGCAGCGGAGAGATGGGATAGGGCACTTGAAGAAGCGGGAATGAAGATGAATAAAGTGAAGACTGAAGTCATGGTATTTGGTAGAGGAGAAGAGATCTTAAATATAAGTCAATGGAACTACACTTCAACAAGCAAAAGAATTTAAGTATCTTGGAGTAGAGATTAAATCAACTGGAGGTATGCACGATGAGATCACTGAAAGAATTAATAAATTCTGCAGACAATTCCACATGCTCTATCCAGTGTTCAAAGAAAAACATATCCCCGCAGAAATTAAAAAACTAGTCTACACGACTGTCCTTATACCAACATTAACCTATGTAGTTGAAACTTGGACATTGACTACAACAGACATGAGTAGATTAGTAGCTGCAGAAATGAAACCTATCAGACTTATACTCGGTAAAACACGAATGAATAGACTAAGGAATGAAGAACTTAGAAGAAAACTAGGAGTGGTATCATTGGAACAAAAATTAAGCAAGCTAAGTTGAGGTGGCTGGATCATGTACAGAGAATTCCAAACTTAGCATTCAGATGGACACCAGATGGAAGAAAGGCCCACAGGCTGCCCACGAAGAAGAGGGAGGGATAGTATACTAGAAATCTTAACAAAATATAGAATGGGAAGACTGAATAGAATGGAGGAGGAGGATATCTTCCGGGACAGAGCGGAATGGAGAAGAAGATGCTCCACACTGACAGGCTAAAAAAGCCTACCTGTGGGAGGAAAGAAAGATAAACACATAGCTGTAAATAAGATTTTATTCAAAATATACATGAATACAAAGGTAACTGTTATATTATATGGAACCGTTACAAAGGTATCCTGTAAAGTTGTAGGCTTACGAGTTGTCAGTTAAAAAATTTACACTTGGAGTCATTTAAGTAATGTTTACATTACCTTATTGACTCCAAGTAAGTACACATTTTTTAACAGACAGCTCATCGGGCTACAACTTTATAGGATGCCTTTGTAACGGCTCCATGTATTATAGCAGTAGCTAACACAGCTACTCTGTATTCGTATTAATCTAGTCAATGACTTTATGTATTTTTTTATATACAGTTGGTTATATTGAAAAAGATTGAATTTAAAAAGAAAAAATACCATACACATAGCTGTAAATACGATTTTTTTACATTCGAATGCACAGCTGTATTCGATTTATCAAGTTAATGGCTTTATTTATGTACTTTTTATATACAGTTGGTTATATTAAAAAGTTATATTGAATTTAAAAAGAAAAATACCAGACACAGCTGTAAATACAATTTTACTTGAAGTAGTTTGTTGAGAGTAGTGTAATAAATAGGAATCACGCAGCATCAGGAGATGGAGAAGGACCACCGCCCAGTTTATTCCCGACCGCCATATTATGTATTTCTTCTGTTTGTAATTAGTGGGAGAATAAGACTTATCTTGTTGTGGTCCCACCTCAACTTACTTTTCTAAATGTTGGACTTAGCTATTTTATACTTGTGGTTGTAGCCAGTTCGAGCACTATAAATCCGCTAATGTGTTCAATTGAATACAGGTTTTTTTCCATTTCCATGGTTACTTCATCCCAGTTATTATCAATTGGTTCCTGGTGTTTAGTGCTTTCGTCTGCTCTCTCGTTGTGTTCGCTCGTTACTGACATTACTATGCCTCCCAAGCGTGTTAGTGATAGTTCTGATGGCAGTTCCACTAAGAAAAGAAAAGCCATCACCATGGAAATTAAAATTGAAGTGGTAAACCTTGCTGAAAAGGGAGAATCTTCTATGAACATTGGCCACAATCTCTGATTAACCCTTACAACAGTAGCCACGATCATCAAACCATATGAGTCAAAGTAAGCACAGTTTTGTACAATTTTTTTATGTTTATACTGTACTTACAGTACAGTATTTTTTTGTATAGATTATGTACTGTACAGTATGCTCTTTGCCTCTCCAGACTTTCAACATTAATATATTATAAGTGATTTGGCGCGATGACCAGTATCGACGGCGCATCCCAGTGAGTTTCCTTTTGATTCAGGAGAGAGTAAATAGATTGTTTAATGCCTTGAAAATGGGAAAGGGGGGAAGAAGAAGTGTCATCCACTTGATCTTATGCTCATTCTCTGGTGTTAAGCCATTCGACCCTAAGTTAGATATGGGGCCTGAAATTATGCAGATGCAAACCAACTACAATAGTAAAGGTAGGCAATACTGTATATTGTACTTTTACTATTTTTATGTATTAGGTAAAGTAGTTAGAGTATTTTTCTATTTTTTAGAGTATTTTTAGCATTGGTTAGGGGACCTAGCTTCAAATTTAGGTGTTTTCTGACTTATGTCAAAATCTGTTTTAAGTCAGCTGACAGGAATGGAACCCTGATGTAAAACAGGGATCCCCTCTACATAAACAAATAAATAAATAAGCCCTTTAACTTGATATATGCATATAGATCAGTGCTGCTGTGTGTGTATGCGTCTACCAGGCTCAACCTGTTCAGAGCACTAAGTTTAAATTTACCGCACAAGCCAGGTAGGTCGAAAATTTGATTTATTAATAATTTATTAATTACAGTTTTATTGGCCTCTGATCTAATGGCGGAATGAGGTAAATTGGGAACCCCCTGTACCTGATATACAGTGCTGTTAAGCTTGCATTATTATCCAGTGCTTTAAACACCTAGGAGCAAGTGTACAGATAATGGGATGAAGATGCCTGTCCACAAATGCCATGTATTGGACATGCAGACACATTTGATAGTCATTCAGAAAGTTAATGGAGGTAAACCCAGCAGTACCATTGCCCTCAAAATTGGATACGCAGTATCTACTATTAGTGATTATCAAAGATCCTTTTCCAAATTAAATAAATATACTAAAGAAATTATAGCATTTAAGGCTGCAGTTATTATAAAGCAAAGGGAAGGAGCAATTGTCATTATGAAAATCTATTTGGATGGGAAACTAACTTTAAAAATGTGTCCCTAAGCAAGCAACTCAGTCAGCCAACCCAAGGCCCAGAGCCTGGTGGACAATATTAAGCTAAAATACCTGGATGGGCCAAAATGCACTTCTATGGCAGGATTATTCGTCGTTTCAATAATGTTGCAAGGTTTCGTACATTCTAGTATCCATAAAAGCTGCAAGTGGAAATGAGCAAGCAGCAAATCCTTACCTGCAAAGGCAAGAGAAAGTCGTCATCGCAGAATTGTAGTTTCTAGAACATGTTGAGATGTATTGCATCAAAGAAAAGGGTATTGGCACTTTTAACTATTTGGAGGGAATACTATGGGCAGGATTATTCGTCGTTTCAATAATGTTGCGAGGTTTTGTACATTCTAGTATCCATAAAAGCTGCAAGTGGGAATGAGCAAACAGCAAATCCTTACCTGCAAAGGCAAAAGAAAGTCATCATCGCAAAATTGTAGTTTCTAGAACATGTTGAGATGTATTGCATCAAAGAAAAGGGTATTGGCACTTTTAACTATTTGGAGGGAATACTATGGGAACATGAGTACTCAAAGCATGACTGTTGCTTATGTTTTAAAATCTCCTTGCGTTTTACATGATTTTGTTATCTGGTTTCAGTTGTTCATGGCCTGAAAATATTAAATAAAAAATCCTGAAATGAGTAATTGTAGGTTTTGAGCCACATTCTTGTAATATCTTTGACTGTATGCCAATGTAATTGTACTATTATATTATAATTGTTGTTCATCTCTTTTCTAATTCATGAATTAAATTATATCACTAGTATGTTTGAATAAGAATTAACATAATCTACAGTTTTCTAATGTCCATAGTTTTCGGTATCCACAGGCAGGTTGTAATTGAAGTATCTGAATTGCCACTCTCCCTTTATTTTTTTATATTTGTTTCTTCTTTGAATTTCTGATTTGAAACTGAATGCAAATAAGACGTTCAAAATGTTTTCCTTGTGTATTGCGTTGGTATGAATATAGAATAATTCCAACATTCTTGATGGATTGTCCCTTCTTTTCTGTTCTTAACATATTTAAGATTTCCTTTTGGATCTCTTATTATATTTTGATAAGTATGAAAATATTAAGGCTTCTTAAAAACCTGAGTATCAAGTAAAATCCAAGTTTTATGATAAAAACCGGGGTTTTTACATAATACTCAGTTTTTTTTTTATCCTTTTTTAACAACCCTTGTTCATATTTTTAACATGTGAATCTAACTTGCTTATTTGTTAGGTTTGTTGTGCCTCTACCCATGTGTTTGGCCTTTGTGAGAGTGGAAGAGTTTGCTGTCATATTTTATTTTTAAATAATTTTCTTTCATATGGTAGTGTCGGTCATATATATAAATTAAGAAACATTTAAAGAAGTTTTGAAAAAAAAAAGGATGAAGTCTGTAAGGCGTATTAATGAGTGAGATTTATATTCTTGGTTTGTTTTTTTCCAAGCAATGGTAGTTTTGCAGGACTTTCATTTTGCAGTCTTGTAAAGGATTAATTTTTATATATTAGGTTTCATAGCTTCTTTATGGTGCTTAGATTTTTTAATGGATAATAGATTTCCTCTTTTTCTCAGGGTTTGAGCTATGCTTTTGTTTTTTGTGTGTAAACTGCCATCCTGTGTAGGAAAAAATGTATGGGGATGATTCATTTTCATTGCTCCTTTGGATTGCCTTGTCTTATGGTAGTGGTATACTTTCCTCTATGATTCTCTACAAAGAGTTTATCTATTTAGATAGCTCATTGTTGTTGTTTAGCTGACATTTATGATGTATTGCACCAGCTGAATGGGGAGCAAGTAGATTTGCCATTTGTTCTCGTCTTTTTGTGTTAGGAGGCCTAATGATTCTGATAACTTGTGAACATCCCTATTTACTTCATCCTCTAGCATTTTGTGTTTACTTTGCCTTTGGGTTCCTTTAATATACTTTTTTTCTTGGTTCCTTATATTTCCTTCCCATGTCTGGCCTGCAAAGTACTGCAATTTTTCCATATTTTCTTCTGCTGCTTGTACTGTATTTGTCTACTTTAACTACTATTCTTGAATGTGCAGGCCATGAAATCCATGGGGCTAATTATATCATGGCCAGTTTACCCAGTGTTGTGGTATAGTACGCCATCTTCAGATGATCATTTCTTTCAACTTCTTGGATGAAACAGACAGTAAAGTTAACTCATATTCAGACTGCATAATGTGTTGTAATGATCATACTACTAATTTGGACAGTTATGTTTGCTGAAAGATAGTAAAGGAAACAATTTAAAAATTTATATTTTATTTGTTTAGTTATCCACATAACTCGTAAAATACTATATAGCATAGTAGTCTGTAGCATGTTTGCACAAATCTCGTTCCTCCATGAGAAGGCTAGCCTGTATTCATATATAGGGTAACCTGTCAAATATAAAATCCATTTCAGTAGTTAATTCTAAATATTCATATTTTATCCTGATTTAGACATTGCTCTCAATGCATCCTTATCATTATAAAAGATCATAAAAATTATAGCTCAGTTATCGTAACAACTGCAGTGATTTATAAAGTTTACAAGAGCTTCTTTTATTTTTCCTTTGATATATCTTGCACTTACTGATGCTCATTTGATACTTAAGTTAATACCGTATTTAGATTTTGTAGAAATACTCAAAAGAAAAATATTTATTACATTGTGTAAGTACGTTGGTACTAGATCTCATCTCATTAAATATAGTATTGTAAGCCAAAGGAAAGATTGGGTAGAATTTTGTAATGGTGAAATATTGAATTTTACAGCCAGGAAGCAATCAGCACTCAACGCCTAGTCCAACAACAGCAGTAGCCATGGGAGGTGGTCCCATAGCTTCAGGTGGTACGGTGGTTTAGCAAATGGGAAAAGACTAAGGAGGGAGGCCAAGGACTTGCCAGTGTTGTGCATACAAAATAGGAATGGGGCTAGCCCAAGCCTACTGGAGCCTCGCATAGTATGGTGTGTGTGTATGTGTGATAGTGTTCAGTGATAATGTGGTGTTATTGTTTATAATACTGTATTTACTTCAGGATATCTTGTTGATTAAAATTTTGATGAATGACTTGGAAATGGTGGGAAGAAGTTGTGGCCCTCTACGGAGGAAAGTTGTTTGTGCTATTATTGACCTTCCTTTGAAATTTATTGTGTCATGTAACATTATTATTATTAATTATTATTATTATTATTATTATTATTATTATATTAGTACAAGTGGCTGCCATCTTGGAGTTGCTAAAAAGATAAAGCAGTTAATTATTGACTGAAGAGATCAATATAAAAGATATTGGTTAAGTGTGACAAGTGCAGTGCACTGGCTTTGTGTAAATATATCTCCAGAATCAAGGTCAGTGCTTTTCACGGAAAGATTTCCTTTTACTATTCATGGAAAAGCAATAAGAATATCATATTTTGTTTGTGAATAATTTTTCCTGCATGTAAGTGCAGTGTCCCCTGATAGCTTTTCTTATTTTTTTTTCTTATTTACAGAGCTTGAAAGTTGTTGTTGTAAACTAAATGCCATTCATTGTCTTTTATTGAAAATTTTTACTTTTGGTGCTGATTCTGATGACTTTGTTTTTTATTTCCTTACTATGTATTTTCTTATACTTAATATTTATAACCAACACTTATATTCACCATGTCAGCATTCTTTGTTACCAAGTAAGTGCTTTGCAGTATTTGAGTAATTATTTGGTTTTTATTTCTTTCCATAAGATTGACACTATAAGCTAATTACTGTTGCGATATTAAATTTCTTTATTACAACTTACCTTTGTATTGTTTCTTCTATAATTTTTGTACTTATTTTCTGTTCCCCTAATATAGTGTTAGGGTATTTCTCTTCATGGATATACGAGGGGAAATATTAATGCCGTATTTTAAAGACTAATAACTTTATTCATTGGATTATTCTGTTTTTTCATATAAAGTGGAATAGATAGCTTTCTAAGAATAGCAGTCCCACATCAGTAAACATACTAAAAATGATTATAATTATCAAGTGTGATTCATGCAGTTTGATGCACGAATAACCATATGATACTTGTTGCCTGAATTATAGATTTAATTTGGTCAATTTCATGTTCTAAGCTCTACTTCTCAATGCAGTTTGCAAATGTATGGTGTGCATGCCTGATGTGACCTGCATGATCAATTTTAATGATTTGGCAATAAAATTTGAGTTAGGTTAGCATGAGAGTTATTTCATGTCCTGCAACAACTAAGCCTTAGTGAAGTGTGTGAATCTGCAATAATGTGCATGTTGAAATGTTACAATACTTAGTATATCATGATCCAGGTGTTTTGAAGGCTTCCTGGATTTCAGCATGCAGTGGCATGGATATATATGAACTTTTTGAGTTGAAGTTCAAACCTATCGTGTGTGCTCTTATCCTTTATCATCTGATAATGAAAGCTATGCAGTTGTGTGGGCTTTTCCCGCTTGAGTTTTTGTAAGAATAAATAGGAGGGTTATAGTCATGTCCATCATATTGTGTTGCTTACTTCTTTTACGATCATTCATCTTGAGATCTATTTGCATTTCGTGATTTGGATTCTGGATCCAGTTTAAAGTCGTGTCAAATATTACTGTACCACTTTATAATTACCGATATATTTTTGCTCTGACCCAGTGGTCATTATTGTAAGAATATGCAGAAAGTATGTATATGAATATATGGGATAATGATAAGTACAGTAGTTGAAGATGGTATTTTTAATTCATAACATATTTTCAATTCAATGAATACTTTGTGTGTATTACCAAAACAAAATACAGCTTTTGATTTTTTGTGACGAGGGTAAAAATATTGATAAGTGAAAACTAATCTTGTTATATTTGTCATTATTCCACCAAAGGTGTATTGCTTGAATGACTTCACTACTTTACTTGCACTGTTTAAAGAAAGAAAGGCTATGAATCAGTTCCTGCAAAGTGATATACATTTTTCTCTCCTCTTCATTCATTACATGCCACAATTTTTACCCTTTGAAGGATTATTCTAAACGTTTTTGTCAGATTTTTCAGGGTTCATGGGGCATATCGAGAATTCTCATCCACTTAATAAAAGCTATTTTTACCGCAAAGTCTTGCATTACTTTGTGTCTTTTACTGTAATTGCAATTATTTGGCCTCCTCATGGGCCTGGCAGGGATCATTGTTCTCCTTTTGCTCTCATACTGTAAGATGCGTGGTAATATAATGCACATGTGGGAGTCCTCATGCAAGGATGTTTGTTTCTTGCATCACTGGTGTTTGTTGCCAATGAAAGACCAATTTTTATGTTCTTTGATATTTGATTTTGAGGCTTAAAAATAAGTGGTTTTACAGTTTATTTAATACAGACATGATATCTTTGGATTATCCTTAATGTGTTGTATTCTTCGTATTTTTTCACTGTTAGCTATGAAGAGAAAAATACAATACTACATGAGCTCATTATATGATTGAAGTGAATGATTATTTTCAAACTGCAAACGAATTAAATAGAATGAAAATCTTGTTAGGAGTTAATATTAACGTATTTGTGGAAACTAATTTTGTAACAAGGTCCTTATGAATGATAATTTCTAAAGCTTCTTTCTTGTTTTTTGAAATTTATTATTTTTGTATATTCATTATACTGTATATTTAATTACATGGTGACCCATACTATAATTTACAGGTTGAGGTTGAGATGTATGTGTTGACAGATTCTTCTTGACACTTGATTATTCATTGCAAGACAGTCACCTTGTATGAAGTGAAATCTTTTCTGATTTGAATAGACATCAATTATAAGTATGATTTTGGTGTTTCTTTACATATTAAATAGCAAACTCGGAAATTTAAAACAAAACACACAAGAGACCTTTTAAGATTCAGGACTAATGTTAAGGGCAGTGCTCTATTAATAATGCACTCGATTATAGTATTATAAACATCTATGATGCCATGTGTAAAACAAAGGCCCTATCATTAGTTTGTTAGTGTTAGTTGTGAAACAGGACTTTGTGCACAGTTGCCAGATAACATGAAATACCTATGTTAATGGAATTCTGAACTAGTCAGTGGGGAACACTAATAACAATAATATAATTTTAACAAAGGTGTTTTATGTGATCTTGATTTTTTAATCTGTATATTAATGACCTCCTGAGAAGTAGATGCGGTTATGTAAGGCTGAGTATTAAGAATGAGAGAGATATAAGTTTGGAAGTGATTGAATGTTAAGGTGATTCTCCATTAGTAACCGATTCAGAGTCTATTAGAAATTATGGGAAGAGGAAGCTGGTAATTTCTGTGAAAAAGAGGAAGATCTGGAAAGAGAGATTCAGAGCTAAGAAAAGCAAAGGATTGGATTGTATTGGGGAATAATTTGCTCCTAAAGTATTGTACAGAAATGAGTATGGGACTCTAAATTCTGGTGCCTTAGAGGGGCTTGTGGATTCATTAGATTCCACTGTGTAAAGAAAGATATTAGAGAGATTGCTAGAAGTAGGAAGAGCTTATTGGACATAGTTCATTTGAAGTGGTTTAGAATCTAAAAAGGATGGATTACGATAGAATTATGAACTTAAAGGTTGGAACTGGATTAGGTAGATATTTTTTTTAAATTTTTTATTCTGTTCCCTTTATAAGAGAAGCATGCAATAAATAAAAAGCGCTCAAATGATATCCATTCTACACTGAACTGCACATAGCAACATCCAACTTTGATGATGATGCCAGGGTAAAGTTGAGGACTTGTTTTTGGAAATTTCTTAGTTATTTGCTTAGATTTGCATGACTGAGCTAAACTTATTTGTTAAAAACAGTGTGTCTAAGAATGTGCCATTTTGCACACTTCCCAATATAAATATTAGAAATGTAAGTAAGAAACATTAAAATAGATTCGGCATATGAGTATAATTAATGAGATGAAAAGTAAATTAGAAAAAATCTGTATGTGATCATAGATATTTTGATAATATATTATTGTGTGCAAAAATATGTATATTATTATTATGACCCTCCTTTTTTTCTTGCCCATGTTACAGCTATACCCACCCTATCATATTTAGCTGAATATGGTGTCTTACGAAAAATTTATATCAGTTTTTGATAATGGAGGAGAGAGACTTCTACTCTCATAAGCTCTACATGTTATATGAGGTGACTGGAAGGAATTTCTAAGATGATGGGGAGTAAAATTCTGTCCTTATAACTTCTTTGCATATGAGTCAACTTAAAGGGATAGGAGAGAAAAAGGGCTGGCTGTTCTATCTTTCATGAAATGTCTTTCCATGCCACAGTAGAGCTGATCAAAGAGGTTAGGATAAGCAAGGTATAATTAGACCCAACCCCATTAATGTCAGTCCAATTGTGACTTCCTGCAAGCTTTAGCAGGATAAAATTTCGTAAAATATTGCTGATGATCCTAAAGTTCAAGACAAGGAGCACTTATTGTATGAGGTGACTATAAGAGTTTGAGATTTGGGTCCTGGAAACCCTATTGTGGGTCACTTTTATTGTAGGACATTAGGTAATGCTTAGGTAGGATAGGTTTTACGTTCTATTACCTTTGCTTTCTTTGTATGTTTTGCCACCCTGTTTTTTGTGCAAAGAAAAGCATGAAAGAAAGGGGATGTAATATTTTTAGTTTGATGCTGTCTCAATTAGGTCAAGAAAGGTGATACCAGTTTTTTCAGTCATAAAAAACAATGTAACCTCAACTGTACATTTAGAACTGAGTTAGCAGGATATAACATACCTTGCTAATGCTCACCTCTTCAATCCATTGTTTTGCTAGAAGAAAAGAAGTTCTATGAGTGAGGGATCGCCAGTTTTCTGCTAGATTTTGAATTTTAGTGACATGAAAGTAAATTGAGTTAGATAATCCTCCTTCATAGAAACCAGTTGCTTCCTGTGACATGCAGGAACTACAAAACTAGAAGTCTTTTGTTTCTTCTTTACTGTCAGAGATAAGTTCCAGTAGCAGGTTTACTGATGATCGTCATATTTTTGCGTACATCACCAATCAGAACACTGACCTTATCAGAGGAATGAATGAAAATAGAGGCTTATTCATCGAGTCGCGTCTCGTGCATTAGAGTACCAACCTCAGGCCTCAAGTTTCCCTGGTGTATCTGAATATCAAGGAGCTCACTGATGCTGTGGCAAAGTATGAGGCATACCACTTGTACTAACACTATTTTAGCAACCTCTATCCCTCTTGGATATCAAAATCTGTTATATGTGGCACTTCTTGCATCCAGTCTCGCAAAGTCCTTTCCCCACACAAGGTAAGGATGCCTAGTAAAGTCTCCTCACAATTCTCATTTTGCATGAATTCCAGATATTTCTGGCAACTAAGCTATTACGTGTTCACTTTCTTCATGAAACTTTTTCAATTCACACTTTTGATTTAATTTTTTCATTTGCTTTCACATCCAAGCCATTTATATTGTGCAGTGCTGTTTGGGCCAAAAATATCCCAAAGTGCAACCCAGTCTTAGTTGAGAAAATTGTAGCTCGCATATAAATGCATATACAGGTGCTCCCTTATTTACGAACAACCAACTTACAAGCATTCGCAGATACGAACAAAAACTACCCATGTACTAATGTATGTATTACTGTACTCTACTGTATTATTGCATTATTATCAGTGTATTAAAATTCATTAATACTGTATACTTTGTTTTATGTTATTGTTAAGAAGCATCAGAAAGGACTAATTATTACAAAAGGTTCCAGGATCCATTGTTCCAGATATCCCAGTTGAAGAGAGTGGCAGAAAGGTTCTTCTCCCAAAGAGTTATTAGCTCTAATCTCTGGAAATGTCTTCAACAGTGAACTATCTTTTGCCTTGGAATACAATCTTTTTCATGTCGACCTTCATTGTCAGGTTATGAAACATTCCTTGATAAAAGCAATTGTCATGAAAAAGATGAAGACCAGGAAGTTCCACTTCCAGAGAAGTCCAAACATCTTTTTCCAGAAAAGTGTTTTCATCAGAGATTGTTCTATACTTGCTATGCCTTTATGCTTTTCCCAGGTTTCATGAAAATTAGATGATAGTGAAGAAATATCTGGATATTTCCTATGTTGAAGCATCAGTGTAACACACCAAGTACAAAACAATCTTAACTGAAGATACTTATCTGGAAAAGTGTCTTTAGGTCTTATTCCTATCTAACCTATACTAAAGGTACTTCATTGTTGAAGACATTTCTGGAGAAGAGATCTATTAACTCTATGGGAGAAGACTCTTCAATAGAGATATCTGAAACAAGGGCCTTGGAACCTTGTGTAATAACTGCAGTTCTCACTGATGCTTCACCAATATATATACAGTACTGTTCATGCAAAATATCAGTTTATGAACATGTTAAAATTCATTAATATTGTATGCTTTGTTTTATGTAACAGTTAAGTGTCTTTAGCCTAAGTACTGCACAGTACTGCATACAGTATGTATGTACTGTACAGTTTTTTTTAGCACAACTTAACGACGGACTTCTGGAACCTTACTCATTCGTATGTAGGGGAGTTTCTGTATATATATATATATATATATATATATATATATATATATATATATATATATATATATATATATATATATATATATATATATATATATATATATATATATATATATATATATAATATATATATATAATATATATATATATATATATATATATATATATATATATATATATATATATATATATATATATATATATATATATATATATATATATATATATATATATATATATATATATATGTACAGTATATATATATATATATATATATATATATATATATATATATATATATATATATATATATATATGTACAGTATATATATATATATATATATATATATATATATATATATATATATATATATATATATATATATATATATATATATATATATATATATATATATATATATGTACAGTATATATATATATATATATATATATGTACAGTATATATATATATATATATATATATATATATATATATATATATATATATATATATATATATATATATATATATATATATATATATATATATATATATATGTACAGTATATATATATATATATATATATATATATATATATATATATATATATATATATATATATATATATATATATATATAATATATATATATATATATATATATATATATATATATATATATATAAATATATATATATATATATATATATATATATATATATATATATATATATATATATATATATATATATATATATATATATATATATATATATATATATATATATATATATATATATATATATATATATAATATATATATATATATATATATATATATATATATATATATATATATATATATATATATATATATATATATATATATATATATATATATATATATATATATATATATATATATATATATATATATATATATATATATATATATATATATATATATATATATATATATATATATATATATATATATATATATATATATATATATATATATATATAATATATATATATATATATATATATATATATATATATATATATATATATATATATATATATATATATATATATATATATATATATATATATATATATATATATATATATATATATATATATATATATATATATATATATATATATATATATATATTATATATATATATATATATATATATATATATATATATATATATATATATATATATATATATATATATATATATATATATATATATATATATATATATATATATATATATATATATATATATATATATATATATATATATATATATATATATATGATGGCTGTAATCTCCCTTGTATGGGGAGCATCCAAGTCAAAAACACCCATTCACCTGCTCTTGGGATAAAGGGTCACCAGTTTTCACCTCCACAGTACTTTAGTTTCTAACAGGGTACATGGGCAAAAATCTTCTGTCTTGGAGCCAGACAATAGTAGCTGGTTTTCCCACCTCTTCATGTCGTGGCAACCCTACCCATCTCAGCTTACTGAGCAGGTGTGATAAAATACCTTAGGGATGTGTCACCTATTCACAATCTCTCCACCCATCCTTATCTCTGCTCTCCCTTTTCCCTGCTTCGCTGACATGCTGTGTGCACCTAAAGCTCTTAATCCCTACCTTTCATCTCCTTCTAGGTCTTCCTTTCAACCTGATTCCACTTACTTCTGCTCTCTAGAGTCTATTAGTTGTTCTTCATTCGTTCTTTCTATTTGCATTAACCATCTCAGCACACCCTGGTCTAACTTAGACAACTTTCTTCTAACACATTCTTTGCCTCATCTCATCTTTTATCACATTCATTATTCTTGACAGGCTTGTCATACTTCTCCAATATCTCATCTTCCTGTAAGGTAAAAACTTGAATATGCTGCACCCTCTTGGAATCCGTACTTGAATAGGCATATTAATAAATTGCAGAAAGTTCAAAGACATGCTAAGAATCTGCCAACAGAGGATTAGGAGGTGGGATTATGGTAATTTTTAGATACCGTCATGGTTTTAACAGAGTAGACAGGGAGTGATGTTTGATATGGAACTAGGTCAAAGTTTGAATCTTCTTAAGAAAACTGCTTTGCATGATGGAAGAAAGTAATATTTTAATGTAAGAATAGTTGAGTATTGGAATTTACCTAGCATGGTAACAGTAAATGCTAAATGCTTTCATAGTTTTCAAGTGATATGTGTCCGTGTGTAAAATTTAAGCACATCAGACCCTGGGGAGTTACAAGCATAGGGCTCTTTCCCATGAGTAAAATAGCATTCAGTATATCCTTTTTGTCCTATTGAAATCCTTGTTTATTCCAGTTATAAGTACCATGATAGCATCTGAGAGGTAATGTCAGATTTCAAATACGAAGCTGTTATTTCAAAACTGTGAAGAAATTCTGTCCATATACATTGTGAAGTAGTAGGAAGTAACTTGAAGGTATAGGAAATAAAATTTGCAGAGTTGTTACTACCCACCACCAGGGTACCACTGTTATTTGGTTCTTAGACGAATACAAAGACAGAAATCTATCAGCACCCCACTGGGTATACCTGTTAGGTAGTACTTGGAGTGGACTTTTTTCTCTCACTAGAGGGATGATTATCCTTTATATTTTGTTAATTTGAGGAGTATAATACATTCACTTCAGTGAAAGGTTGCATATGATAAGAGTATGCCTTTAGTCAATGCATATGGTCTGGAATGGGTAACCTAGTAATGACTTAAGTGTTTCATTGAATAAAATTGGACTGTACCCCAGCATACAAGAAAATGAAAAAAATATTAGCTTTTATGAAAATACGGTAAGATATTTACATGGTGAATAGGTGTGCATCGAATATTATTAAACTTTATTTGCTTTAATTATATATTTGCATGTCTTCTAAAATGACTCTGTAACAAGCAAATAGTATTTTCTTTAATATTGTCTAAATAATAACATAATAACATTGTATTTGCTATCAAATTCAAATAAAATTTTGTGTGCATTCTGCATATGATTTTTGTACATATAAATACGGTCATACATTCTCAGTAGGAAGCATAAGGAACAGGAGCTGACTAAATTCTGGCGCGTCATCCTCCCCAAATTCTTTGAGTGGTAACTTAGTGTGCAGAATTTTCAGATAATTCTTATATTTTGTATAACTACAAATATGTATTCTTTAAAATTTATTACTTTGTTAAATAAATTGTCTATTTTGACAAAATATATGAAACAAGATTATCTATATGACTTTGTCAGTCTCTCACTGGTGTGGGCTAGTGGTTATATTGTGTCTTCATGCATCATGATTGAATATATTGTTTTAATGAAGATGGATACTGTTGAGTCTAAAAGTAATTCAGCAGTAAAAATGATCATATAAGAAGTAACAGCTCTGTGTGTGGCAGGAGTAAGTGTAATGTGAAAAGGGAAAGCCAAAGCTTGGAGATGTGGATGCATTCTCTTAAGAGCTACTAATTTGATAAAATATATCCTTTGAGTTTAGGTATATTTTTAAGCTGTTTTTGAAAATTAATGACATCCATACCTAACTTTTTTTTAGTGTTACCATAGAGTTGGGATATATGCTTTTTGTAGGCTTGTGTTCATAGACTATTAATGTAAGATATTAAGGTCCTGCTCTGCAGTATGTAGTTGAGTATACTTTACTGTATTTGAATTTTGTAGAGTGATCTTCACCCATTGTGAATGTGACATTAGCTCCTATTTATCAGTTTTATAAATCTTACAATTTTTTTTAGTAAGATATGTTTTAATCCATGAAGTAGATGAACATAACAAAAAATCCCCATTATTTACACTACAGCACTGTTGCATGGTCCTCCTGGGTTGTATGAATAACTTTAATGAATGATGTTTATATAAATGAATTGTGATTTTCCTTTGCAGGCGGTGAACTGTACCTATATCTCATATATCAGTGCTTCATCAGAGAAAATATAGGAAGAAAATTTACATAAATGTTTTCTGATGTACACCTTTAGAAACTGAACTCTTTCTCTGTTACATTAAAAGAAGGTGGGGTTAAAAATTGGAACCATTCAATTCCTCTTGAGGGAGATATGAGAGTATTGCTTATTATTATCCTTTTATATGTAGTAAGTGCAATTGTTATTTTTTATCTCTGTACGTGTTACCTTCTTCACCTCGAGCCATCAATTTAACTACATCCAAAAGGGAAAACACATAAAAAGAATAATACTCATTGCTTCTCTAATCTTCATAATTTGCTCAGTCATGCTTCATGATAGTCATGAATAGTGTGCAAGATCAAGCCCATGCCTCTGCAAAATTCCAAATCCCTCTCAGATATTCTCATTCGAGGTAAGCCATGTAATGGAGGCTTGGTATTGCTCATTTTTAAATATGCAGTTCCTCATGTTCGTCCATTCAAACCTTTCACCATTCAGCATTCAAGTCTTCTCTTGGGTAGGGCCTCATTCACCCATCCTCTCATTTATCCTACTTTTAGCTTGTATACATGCTAAACCAACTCAAATATTCTACTCATCAGTCTGACAATACCTAGCCTTTTGAGCTGCCCAAACCAAGTACACCGTCTTCAATTTTCGCTCCAAATTACAGTTTTTGATCCCACACGTCTCCAACCCTCATTTTGTATTTTGAGGATCTGATACCAAAAATTCGTCTTAAGACTTTTTCTAATATGTCGGTTTTCTTTTTCTCATCCGCATTTAAAGTTCAGCTGTTAATACCATGTTTTACAGTAGGGTGATGTATTCATGCATGCAAGTCAATCTTAACCTACCTTCCGACCAAACTTTTTCCTCTCGCTACTCATTGCACTAAGCCTCTTGATTTATATTCTTTTCCCGGCTACCATATAAATGAAAAATGTCAAATTTTTTCAAAACCATTGTCAAATCTTCCTTCAGAATTCTTGGCTCTTTATCTCTACTTCATCTCTTCTTCTCTTTTCTTGATCATTCTGTATCTTTCTACTTCCACATACTTATCAAGTTTCTTTATCATCACTGAGACTCTCCACATTACTTTTCTTCTAACCTTTCATGGGTTTCTTCTAACAATATATGTGTAACATAACAAAGGCATACCTCTATCAACAAACTTCCCTTGTTCAGGGTAATCACAGGGTCTTCATAACCTCAACCTTGCCTAAAATCATACTGTTTATCCCTGATATAGCTTCTGTATGGCCAGTCAGTTTTCTCACTTCTAACTTGATATATCCTTGGATTCTTAGCAGATTACTTTTGTGCTTACAATAAGACATCTTTTCCCACTTATACCCTTGCTCATTGTAACAGTTTTTTGTTTTCCTGTCTATTCATACTTTCTCATTAATACATTGAAGAAACACCAAACAGCTAATTCACAGTAATCTTTCTGCCTATTCTCTGAAACTTGTAGCATTTTCATCTTTATGAAGCCCTATTCCTCTTATTTCTTTTTAAGAGCTTCTTTCTTATTATCTTCCTTACAGCTGCATTCATATCTTGACTTATTCAGCATCCTCTCACCATAGTTTTAAAGTTTTGTTATTTACATTTTTTTTAAAAGTGGGAGTCCCCCATTTGTGGAAATGTTTAAGTAGGGATTGATTTCATTATTCACTTTGCCCAGCTAAGAATAGAATAGTACATAGCACTCCTTCATATGTTAAGCTTCATGACCGTTTTGCTGGAAGACGTTCACTCTGAAGTTGGCATTATATGGTGTCTGCACCATTTATATTCCTCGTGTTCATTGCCTTGTTTCCTTGATGGTTTTGGAATTTCTACATAGCGTTTCTCAACTATGTCCTTCCATTGCTGACTGTACTGATATATCAAGCATTTAGTATTCACTAAATTTGTATACATATGAGACAGATGAGTGACGATAATCATAAGAATAAATATGTATATATAAATTGTACATTGTTAACCACCTATAGATGAGGATGACAGTTCATGTGTAAAGTTCAAGATTGCCAATTAGTACTGTATTTGCTAAATGTTCAGAGCTTATACTAAATGAATGAAAGGAGTTTAGGAACTAGCTCTGTATATGCTAAGATTTCATGTGAAAAGTTACAACTGGGAGTTTACGTAAGATCATTAACGGAGGATAATGATAAGTGATTTCATGATAGAAAAATTTATTTTTAATTATAATCAATTTCAGAGTCACATTTAGTAAGACTTTAAGTAATGACATGATAAATTGCATATATTATTAGTTGTAGTTTTTTCAGCATAAATCATATATTTATTGAAGATAACAACAACAAACAATTTATAACTATATATATATATATATATATATATATATATATATATATATATATATATATATATATATATATATAATATATATATATATATATATATATATATATATATATATATATATATATATATATAATATATATATATATATATATATATATATATATATATATAATATATATATATATATATATATATATATATATATATATATATATATATATATATATATATATATATATATATATATATATATATATATATATATATATATATATATATATATATATATATTTATTTATTTATTTGTGCGTGATTTGCACTTCCAATAAGCGGACAGTATTAAAAGTGTATAGTCTAAGCATACAGTTTCCAGATAGTAACTCCTATTCCATTATGTATATTCTCACATAAAGGAAGAGTGTGTGTTCTATCACATTATCATAATCAAGCTCTTATCACCTTTTCAGAATATGGAATATTTGGAAGAACTTTGTAGATTATAGAACCTGCATTTATTACCTGCTAAATTCTAAAAGAAATTGCTATATAATACAGCATTTCATGTACATATTGTTTGGAATATTATTTACGTAGTGTAAAAATGACTTTATGCTTTTCCAAAAGAAAGACTATGACTGAATTTAGGTCAAAATTAAAATGTATTTAGCTGGTCTGGCTGTTACATAGTTCGATTGTTGGCCATGGATCTAGTCTCGCATGATGACCTTGCATAATTACATGCTTTCCTTCAACCTCCAACTCTAGTAATGTCTGATATTATAGCGCTGTATCATAATGTTTTTCACAGTGAGAACTGGGTAAACGAGAGACATTCGGAAAAAAGTTTTTTATTACTTGTGGATTCTTGACAAAGGAGAACTAGCAACATCATTGACACCTCACCTTTTCCCATCTCGTCATTTTAATCCTCCTGTGGCTGTCTCTTACCCTCTCCTGTGTTTTGTGGTTCTTATTGTGAACCTTTTTATGTTTCTATATTCCATATCCTTGCAGCAGGTCGGAAATGTACGAATGGAATTTCAGCCTTGTATGTTTTGCAATCAGATGGACATCTATGGGCTTTACAGGACTATTACTGAGAGTAATTTCAGTTTTCTCGAACCTATATTAACTAGAAAACATTGAAATGGGGAATGGTACAGCTATTTTTAGATAAAAAGATAATTATTGTATGATAAATACCGATTCTTTCCTTTCTGTCTTTAATAATTAATAGAGGTTGGTATCTTTTTAGCATGTATAGATTATGGAAAACTCCAAGAGTAATTTAATTACTTATTGTAGTAGTCATGATTTTGTAATTAACCAATAGTTTGTGGTAATAAGACTTGGCATCCCACCACTAATTGTGATATACTGTAACCAAACCATGTTAAACTTTCATTTTCTATGCAAATGACATTGAAATGTATTTTTAATTCCAATTGTATAAGGAAAGCAGATTTGTGGTACAGAGTTATATTGAATAAAACTAGATGTAGTATTCTATTAAGTTTCCAAAAGCATGAAAAGAAAATTAATGCAGATATACAAGTATAATGATGGTATCATAATTTCTTATACTGACTTAAATGTATACACCATAAATATTGCAAGTTTTACTTATATATATATATATATATATATATATATATATATATATATATATATATATATATATATATATATATATATATATATATATATATATATATATATATATATATATATATATATATGATTATTTTATTTTATTTCAATGTACTGTACTGTGTTGTTGTGTATTATATCTTGCAGGATAGATATTTGTTTATAAAGTTAAAGGTTTTATAGTGTATTACAGTATTTTCAAGTAAAAGATATATGGATTACTCTTCGTAAGGTGTAGTTGAAAACAGTAACTTCGTCTTATGTTGCATAATCTGCTGCTTTTAAAACTGATGACGGATTTTTTGCCATTTATAAATATATAGATTTTTTTTTGTATTTGAGTGTTTTGTTTGAGTAAATTGATTTTTGTCCATATCTAATGTCATATAAGCTAGATACACTTTACATATTTTTGCTGTTGTTGTATTTCTCCCCTCTCATTCATCTTTTTGCAAGACTGCTATGTTATTATTATTCGTATTTTGAGATAACATATTTCCTTCCTAATGCATTGTAATGTCCGATATCTAACATCCTCCATTTTGTTTGTGTATATTGCTGACACACCATTTGCTATTTGTCAATTTTTCTAGTCCCTTACTTGTCTTTTGATGTTATCTCACATGTTTATATACCTAGATTTTTTTTCAAATCATGAATTTTGAGATGCCACACATCTTTATCTACTCACTTAGTATTCACTGTCTTTGTAATCTTTGTTTAATAGTGAATATTGCCCTTTATAATCAGATGTTGTTTTTTCATGTGCACTCCTGAACTACTATGCATCTTATCCAGTGAACTATTATTGTCGTTTTAATACAGACTCTGAGTTTGATATTTAATTTCATAATTACTCATTCAACATATGCTTATTGCATGGGGATTATGATAGGTAATTTAATTTGCTATTGATTTATTATACCAGAATGTTGATCTGAAATATAACAGGACCGATTGTCAGGTATGATATATATATATATATATATATATATATATATATATATATATATATATATATATATATATATATATATACTCCCCAACTTTCAAACGAATTAGGTTCCAGAAATCTGCTCGTTAATAGAATTGTTCATAAGTTGTTTTTAGGTAAAAAAAAAAAATTGTACTGTACTGTACATACATATGCAGTTCAGTACAGTACTTTGGGTAAAGATCTTTGACTACTATATAAAACAAAGTATGCAGTATTGATGAGTTTTATTACAGTAATAATATTGGGATGATACAGTGCATTAATACATGGGTGTATATATATATATATATATATATATATATATATATATATATATATATATATATATATATATATATATATATATATATATATATATATCAGTGAAGTTCATCTCGTGATAAACTCTGCCTCACTAGTTAAGAATTTTAGGTCCACATTACTTTTGAAGTTTTGTTTTGTTTTACTCTGATACCATGCTGACTACTGAAGTGTGTGAAATCATTGCATAGTAACAGCTCAAAGTGCAGCAACCGTTCCAACCAGTCTTTGTATAGCATTATACACACCAGACAATCGGTCTCAATATGCCCCTTTCATATTCATGGAACTACACAGGATGTTTCCCAGATGTGGGTGTTGTGCCGAATGACACAACCAGAGAGGTGGAGGAGAGCTTAGCCACTGAACTCCATGTGCTCCAGTATTGATGGGTCTCTTCCAAGTGATTCAGCAGTGTCTCGCACATCTCCACCTGCAATTGTAGTCTTGAGGTTCCAGCTTCTGAACCTCCTGGATCTTGTATGGATGCAGCCTGAGATCACATTTTGAAATTCATAGAATAGATGTTGCTGATGGTCAGTTTCGAAGTTGCTCCATGAATGAACTTTTCTTGACTGAACACATCTCTCACCAACAATTTTGACATTCTCCTCATTCTGGCCACTTTGATTTTTTCCTGATTAAGTTTGTCCTTCTTCATAATTTCCTGAGGATATTAGCAATGGTTTCCCTTTCTGGCGCATAATGAGGTCTGTAGACTGTTCAGAATCGTTACTGCACTAGAATTACAAATTGGATAACCTTATGCCATACTGCGATTTTACACCTCTTCTCTGTTAGTAGAAGAAAGCAAAAAACTTCAAAAGTAGATATAAAAACAATTCTAAACTACTGAGTATGAGTTTATCACAAGATGGTTGTCCTTGGTCGATTACCTATAAGGGAAATTGAAAATTAAATTAGGGAGCGAGTCTTGATATACAGAAGCTCCTCTACATACGAACAAAAACTTACCCATTATCTAACCATGTATTAATGCATTACTGTACTGTAATATTACATTATTATTATTGTATCAAAACTAATTAATACTGTATACTTTGTTTAATGTAGTTAAGTATCTATGGCCTAAGTACTATACAGTACTGCATATGCATGTATTGTGCATAACATTTTTTTTTACCCCTAACACTACTTACGGACTTGTGGAACCTAATCGTTCTTAGGTTGGGGAGAATATATATATATATATATATATATATATATATATATATATATATATATATATATATATATATATATATATATATATATATATATATATATATATATATATATATATATATATTGGTGACCCCAACCCACGAACGCCTGTTCCCATGAACAAATTTTGACCCCAAATTAGGAACAATAACCAACTCACGAACACACGTGTCGACCAGGCGACCATGTTTCCCGCTCGCCAGCTCTCAGTTCTGCATTGGTGCCTGCACTTTGTAGTTCGTTCGTGATCTATTTGTAGCTCTTGCTTTATTTTCCATTGTTTTGCCTTTAAGCTAGCCCTATTATGGCTCCTAAGAAAGTTAAAAGTGTTAGCGATGGTGGCATCAAACACCCTAAATAAGAGTGGAAACTACGAAGGAAATAATTTCTAAGCATGAAAATGGCATTTTTGGAGTTTCTGATATCACCGTGCAGTAGGACATGGCAAAATTGAAGGAGTAGTCCTCCTCCACCACCATCCATGTATACCAGCAACAATCATCCACAAAGGTAAATACAGTACTGTACCATGTTTTATTTTAGTAGTGTAGAATTCTTTTCTATTATTAATGTAATTATGCATATAACTTGTAATTTTTTTTTTTTTTTTTTTTTTTTTTGGTGACACCGGGACAGGCAGAAAATTATACTGACTAGAAAAATTTTAAAATGAGTATTTATTGCGACTAGGAATGGATTAATTGAATTTACATGCTTTTCAATGAAAAAAATAAATCCAACCCACAAACAGGTTTTAGGAACGGATTAAATTTGTGAGTTGGAGTCACCCCAAACTTACGAACGAGTTATGTTTCAGAAGTCCGTTCGGAAGAATTGTTCGTAATTTGTGTTCAAGTAAAAAAAGTACTGTACAGTACATACATGTGCAGTACTGTACAGTACTTAGGCTAAAGACACTTAACAAGTACGTAAAACATGAAGTACACAGTAGTAATAATGTAATAATACAGTACAGTAATACATACATTAATACTGAGTAACTTATGGGTAGGTTTTATGTTTGTAAGTTTGGGAGCTTCTGTATATATATATGAATAATTTATTTCTTTACTAACAACCTATTGATATATAATAAATAAGGTTTTACTTTGTGTGTTGTGCATTTATAAACTGCCAGTCCAATTTATATTATGATTCATAGGTATTTGAAACTGTACTTCACCTTAATACACTTGCCTAATATTTTTGGGGGACTGTAAACTTTCATCTATCTTTGTGCCTGTAGTACTTTATATCTTAATAGTTATAATGAGAGAGGAAGAAATATTAGTGATATTTCCCATTACCCCTTTTAGTTATGCTTATGAATTAGCATTTCTGTGGAATAGACGGTTTTAGATATTAGACAATATTGTGATAGAACTCTGTTCAGTATCTGTTAGAGAGATATTGTACCCTTCATATTATTTTATAGTTTTCCCCAAATGACTATACAATTGCAGCCGTCATCTGTCTTGATATGATATCTGGAACCTGCTAGCGATGAAAGACATAGATGTTATATATACTGTATATGTAATTCATTAAGCTTTAATACAGTGCTATTCATTTTTTTTTTTTTTTGTGACAGTTTGGGTCTTGGGTGCTTTGTATATATTTATAAATACATATATATATAAATATAAATATATTGATATATATTTATTGTGGTTTGCAGCTGTAAGGGAGCAAATGCTTAATAATAATTTGCTGGGTTTTTTTTTTCTCTCTCTCTGAGTTTTACTTTCATTGTTAACAAATATACACCTTATTCAATATTCTAAGACATTTTTATTCTTTCTTTCTAATTATTATTAAATGTTGTGTAATATAGATTATAGTTTCTTGTACAGATAACAGTATAAAGCTTCTTTATCATAAATAATGTACAAGCATTTTTTTATGCTGCCTGTTGTACAGTACTGCATATCATGCAATAAGGTTTTAGGATCAAAAGTAAAGAATTATAGTAGGAAATATTATAAAGAATTTTATAAAGAAAGCCCCACAATTTGGCTCTTATTAAATTTCCCTCTTACATTTGAATATGTTTGGGTGATTACTGGTATGCCAATGTGATTTAATCACACAAACTTTTATTATTTAAATAAATGTTACAAGACAAAAGAATGTAGAATTTATGCCCTTAGAGAGCGATAGTGCAAAAACTGACAATCTGTACATTCATAACCCTCAAACAGTATAATTTTATCTTCACTGACTAACATCTTTATTTTAGGAATGTACCGCATCTCATCTAATGGTGCTTTTACTGGGGAGATCTTGGAAAACCTGGAATTTTTTCCAAGTTTTTACTTATAAAACTTAATGCGAATCTTAACTGACTGCTATATTTTGTTTGATATTAGGGAGGAACCTCATTTCAAATATGAGTTCTCCATGAAGATCTGAAAACAATTTTCTTCTAAAGCTTGTCCTCATATATGTCAATATGATTTTCAAAGAAGCTGAGATTATAAACTAGTAATAAGTCCTCTGTATTGTTGATGAATTCGCACCAGTTTCATTCCAGTTCTGAGTATATAGTGTTCTATTATAGTTGCCTTTGTTTACCAATGATTAGTGTAATTAGCCTTCTTACAGATATCAAATGAGTGTAAACTTTTATTTAGTATTGACTTCTGTGACCCCCTACAGCTGCCTTTTGATGCCAAACTTACAGGGTCCTCGATTTACATCAGAGTTCCATTCCTGAAAAGTGATGTAACCCGAATTTCATTGTATGTCAGAACACACCCAAATAAGCTCCTGTGCTAATGCAGTAGTAAAGTTTCCCTTTTCCATGCATTTTACTATCTCAAAATTTCACTTCCATGGTGATGGCATTCCTTTTCTTGCCATCAGAAAATTTTGCTTTACGGTTAGGTAACATAATACAGGACAAAAATTATAAAAAAAAGAAGCAAAATAATTTAAGGGAGATGTAACCACGAAACATTGTAACTCGAGGACCCCCTGTATATGCATCAATGTAGCCATCTTAGTTGATATTAAGTATTCACAAAATAAAAGATAAAAGTCCTAAGGCATTCATAAAAAAATGGCCACAAGTACAAAGGAATAATTTATTATACAAGATAAACCCTTATACAGTATTATGGAGGTGGGTGATTTTCCTCAGAGGTCCCTAAAATATCCTTTTCTACTTCCACAATGCTTATATTTTGAGACTTCAACACTTTCTGGAAAAAAAAAATCAATATTAAGAATATGGCAGAACATATTTGTTAGAGCAATATGATAAAGTGCCATTTTCAAGGTAGAAAATAGCTCAAATTATTTTTAATTAACCTACAGAGCAGATCAAAGATCTAAAAATCCCTGATGGCAGCTTTTATTACTACTTAATGCGAGTGGATGCAAGCATAAAAAAGAGCAGGTAAGGCAAACCATCCTCTCAATTTTGAGAATAGAGGTGATTTACATAGGACACTGGCTGGGTGATATACAACATACAAGTCTTGCTGACAAATCCACACCATACATCAAAGAACGTAAGGTAACTAAGAACCAAAGGCATAAAGACAAAGAGCATGGGCTTTACAATATACACCCCAAAAGGCACTGCAGACAGCATATAAAGTCAGAGCTGGAGACATACTGATGATGAAAGAAAATATAATGCATAAGTCTAACATACACATATCTGAAAGGAACGGTTATACAAGAAGTTCTTTTAGGCTGTATTAATATTCTGTATGAAGATACGAAATTATGTACAAAGACATAAGAGGCTAACGTGGAAGGCTTTCATATAAGTTTTAGATACTCTGAAGGAGAGACTCAAAAATATATAGCAAATCTCTTAATTTTACAATATGTGTTTGAAAAAATATAAATTCATAATTTCATGAAAACACTTGTATCAAATGTTTTACTGAAATTCATCTTCCACTATGCCAAATTATGTAATACTTAAAGACCTGGACTAGGGCTCTGCATACATTGTGCAAATAAAAGATGATCTGTACTGTATAAAACTATCAACCTTCTAATATTGAGAGTAATATGTGTATTCTCACCTTTATGCAAAGCTGATATTCACTAAATATATTTTGGCAGTCACTATCTTCAGTATTCACACCTTTTAAAAATTTTTCAGCAAACCATTTGTTGAAACATTTGTCATAAGAATGTTTCAATTCACTGCATTCTTCTCCAACACTATTCATTTTCTGCCAATTCAGTTAATCTGAAATTTAAAATAATTAATGTAAGAATAATGAGAATATACAAACCTATGATGCATTACATGGTATAAATAGTTGCAAATATCCACGGCATTATATTCACGGTTAAAGTTAGGACGAGGAGTAAACAAATGCAAATCATAAGTATTCCTAAAATGACAGTAAGGAGCAGTGTCATAAGGATGATATTTGGAAGAGCAGATATAGTGCTTGGGTAGCATGAGGTAAATGAATGAATATGCATTAAACAGAAATTAGTTTGGAGAGTGGGAGTACTGTATATTAAATGGATATTCAGTAGATGGTGTCTATTTCCTACTCAAGTAGTTAAGAGGAAAAGTTTACCTCGGTGGTACAGCTGGGAGTGCCTTATGTAAACTAATGGAATGTCAAGTGTGTTGTTAATTTGAATACAAATCATGAGCAGTTATGTGTTTCATTATTTCACAAATAATGTTTATCTGACCACTGTAGAGGTCTAAAGATCAAAATATATTATCGAATGTCAAAATGGGCCACAAGTGAGGCCAGGAAGTGGGAGCAAAATGAACAAATATAGCAGTGTGTGCTCGTACCCTCCTCTATCAGTTGGCAAAGAGGTTATCTATTTCTTTTAGACCTTCAGTTGTACGGATGTTGTCACTTTATGCACATTTAAGTGTGCCATACATTCAAATCCTGGCTATGAGCAGTGCTTTGTTTCATATGAAACAGGGACGGTAAGAGCTGAGACTGGTCAGATGTAAAGGGAGCATAAGAGATGTGTTACTAATACGCAAGAATATTCTGTATATATGTAGACATAAGAAAAGAACCATAACTGAAGGCAGACTCAACATCGAGCTGTCCTTGCCAGTCCTATTCTTACCTTACCTTTGACGTTTGTTTTTCGACTCGCGCTTCGTCTATTCAACGCTCAGGGAGTCGCACCTTACTCTGATATTACAGTCTTAATCTTTGTTATTTTAACTGATTGTTATTTCAGAAGTGTAGCAGTCACTGTAAAGGTATGTCTTCAACTTCCTCTTAAAAATTTCAACATTACTACTCTCTTTAATATCTTTGGGAAGACGATTAAAAAGTATTGGGGTCGAAGTTTTGAAAGCTCTAAAACCCAATTGTAGATTACATCATGGCTCCTTTAATATGAAACGATCATCACTGCATATGAGAGTTACTGTGGTTTCCGTTTAAAAGTCATGCAGCAGTTTCCTTATGTAATCCGGCTTTCCATGTTTAATTACTTGATACAGTACACCATGACACAAATCTTGAATACAATTCTGGCTTTAATAGGTAGCCAAAGTAATTGCATCAGTACAGGAGTAATTCTGTCACGTGATGGTGTACCCTTTATTTATCGAGCAGCTCTATGCATGACATACTGTAGCTTGCGCAGTAGATATTTTGGTAATCCATAGTACAAAGAATTTCAGTAATCAAGTCTACTGATGACACGATTGTGAATAAGCTTTCTTAGCAAAGATTCATCAACATAATTCTTGACAAAAGCAATATTTCTCAATTGATAACAACCCACTCTTACTGCTTTGTCTATTTGTTCTTTCGTGGATAAGTTACTATCTAACATTACACCCAAATCCTTCACAGACCTCTTGACACCAACCTCTGTCCCATCAATATTCACACTGCAAACATCCTCCAACCTTCTAAGGTCACGTCTCTCTCCTAAAATCAAGCACTCTGTCTTGTCTTCATTTAATTTTAGATGTTTCATTTCCATCCACTCTTTAACATCCATCAAGATTTCACTCAACCTTACTACATTATCTTCAACATTATTAAAGGTCAAGTAGAATTGAGTATCATCTGCAAAAAGCTTAAAAAATACCTCATATATATATATATATATATATATATATATATATATATATATATATATATATATATATATATATATATATATATATATATATATATATATATATATATATATATATATATATATATATTCCAGTCCACAAGTCCTCTAGTTACTAATACATCCATTTCATCAAATGCTATTTTATGCAGCTAAAAGTATGGACAATTTACGATTTATTTTGTTTTGATTGAATATAAACTTCAAAACTGTCGTAAATTACTCGACATTAGAGTAGGATGGAGTAGTTAAGGTCAAACTGAGCTAGGTTAGGAATAATTTACCACGGTTTTCGTGCAAAACACAAAAGTTATATGAAATGCATAACTCCATATTTCAAAGGGATACAGGTTTAATTGTAAAAATTTACCTAAACTTAGAGCTTTAATTTCAATAATACGAGACGTTACCTGAAGGGCTGCAAGGTACGTTTGCCGCAGTGCGTTGCTCAGTTAAGAACTAGCCTCTCAAATTGCCTGCGGTAGCCGATGAACGATTGTCAATAGCTAATGCCACAGGATACTTCAAGTAAAATTGGGGTCGGTGTTTCTTATATTACATGCCGAGAATGTATATTACACTAGTGTAGTTACTGTATGTATAAGTTCTTCCTTGTGAAGAACAGGATGATGTACTTGGTTTCGTTCAAGGCTTTTCATATGAAAACAAAAAGTAAACAAATGACTTCATTGATAAACAGTGTATTCTTTACCCAAGTATAGTTTGATGATGCATTCATATTACATTTATAATTTTTAGTATCGTAGCAAAATCAGGTAAACCATAAAATTTAGTACAATTAAGACAACTTTACTCTCGTCACAATATTGCAAACTAATGAACGCACTTTTCTAATCATAAACACACTTCTTGTTTATTTTCATGGGAATGTTAGTCCGTCGACTCCATTGGGTACTACATTTTAATTGGGTTCCCTGATTAAATTTCGGATTACAGCCACTTGACTAAGAAACGGGACCAACTGTTCAGCATTTCTAGTTCTGGGAGCGTTTAAATGATGTAGACCTTGCGTTAATCAACTGAAAAGGACACTAAAAGTAGCAGAGCTCTTACTGTAGCTTCTCTCTCTGTTGTTAGTGCATGGTGTATAACGGGGACAGTTGAGAATCTCTTGTCGCAAGAGTGCTATTCTGAGTTCATGCATACACTCCTATGTGGGGCCGTATGAAATGCCTTCTGGAAGTCTAGGAATATTCAATCTGCTCAGTCTTCTCTTTCCTGTAAAATGCGGTTTACCTCATCATAAAATTCTAATACATTTGTTAATGTTGATCTACCTTCTCTGAAGCCATGTTGTCTGACTGGCAAAGATTTGAAGGGTATCAAGTGGAGAGAGATGTGTTTTCTTCGAAGTTTTTCCATAACTTTGCAATCTAAGTTGGTCAAGGAAACTGGTCTATAGCTTAGAGTTGTATCCCTTCATCCCTCATTGATGATAGGTATTACGTTTGCTTGTAGCCAGCATCTTGTAATCTCCCCACATTCCAGCGACTTTTCAAATATGATACATAGTGCCGCCGATATTGATTCCGTACATTTTTGAAGTACATAAGGCGATATATCATCAGGACCTGTAGCTTTATGGGCATCTAGCACCATCAGTGCTTTGCATGACTCTGTGGCTGAAAAGATGATGTTCTCTAATACCAGTTCATGAGCTCCTATCTCAGCAATCTGAGGGGATGGGGTATTTTCTGTTGTAATTTATGTTTTTTTTTCTCCTTCTATATCTTTTCCAGTATTTGTTTCTCCACTCCTTAGTTCTCTTACAATCATTATTGAACCGTTTCTCTCTGGCATGGATAACTCCTATTTTGGTGGAAGGTATGCAAAAATTTTCTATCTTCCCATATTCTTAAAGAATTATGTCGTACATTTCTTGTACAGATTTGTTGTTAAAATAGATCCTCCAGTCAATAACTGCAAAAAGCTCATTAATTTTAATGTAATCTCCTTTCGAATAGTTCCTCCTCATATCCTCAGTGCCTCTACTTTCAGTCAGAACGTCTTCGATTATATGCTCCATGAACAACACACAGTGGTCACTCTTTCCAATTGGTGGTTCATACTCAATTGTGATGGCTCATCCCCACCCCTGGCCCTCGTTGGTTTCAGTACATGTTGGTGTATGAAATTCCCTTGTATCCAATCTAGGAATCGTATGTGATTACCTAATTGTGTTTACGGGAAAGAGCCCAAAGCTCGTATCTTCCCGTCTCCTCATCGGTTCCATTTTATACTTAGTGATACTTATCATACCTGTCCTTAAAACTATGGATTGAGATAGCATTAACTACCTTCTCGCTTAGCCAATTCCAATTATCAACTACTCTTACACTGAAAAAGTATTTCCTTACATCCTGCAAAGAAGTTTTCTTACGAAGCTTCAAACTATCACCTCTAGTTCTAGAGCCAGCCATATCAATATATCGATCTCTATCCACTCTATCATAACCATGAAGGAATTTAAAGACTGTCACCATATCCCCCCCTCACTCTTCTAGCTTCGAGTGATGGTAAGTCTAATTCCCTCAGCCTCTCATCATAACTGAGATGTGATTACCTAATTGTGTTTACGGGAAAGAGCCCAAAGCTCGTATCTTCCCGTCTCCTGATGTGTGCGATTAAGGTCTTTGGAATGAGTCTCCAAATACACAAGTTTTATTTTTCAGAAAAATGTTAGTGCTTCCAATTCGAGGCCTGGCACATAAATTCACAATATTATATTGAAATGCGTTATCATAAATGACTTCGTATAGTCTTTGTTTTATGTAATATATTTCTTAATTTCTTTGCTTTATTGCTTTTTCAAACTGTCTGATGAATTTTTTTGTAATGTTAAAAAGAAAACGACGAAATGAACTCACTCTTTGTTCGTATAGCTTAGCCTGTAATAGAGTTCAACGTTTCTATGCTTTGGGGGGAAGCCTCTCGCGAGTGGAGTGGGAGAGTGTATTGACTTTCGGTCAGTTTTGCTGAGAAGTGTTACAGTTATCAGAATAATATAATGATGTCGAGGTCATTGCGAGCTGAAACTCGTTCTCGAGGAAAAGAGGACTCTAAACGACCTATGCAGTCCCTGGACAAAGTTCGACGTTGGTAAGAGACGCAGATATCCTAGGTTAAATTATAGGAGAGAAGCTCAACGACTTTGCAATATATTGGGAGGGCGGCTTTGATCTTAACCATTTTGAAGCTCCTTTTGTGTGTGTGTGTGTGTGTGGTAATATAAAAAGAAATAAATGGTTAAGAGTTGTAGTATGCACTCACCATAATTCGGAGTTATACCTCACCAAATAGTCATTCTTTGACGTCTATGTTGTAACGTTTGACTCCCGTTTTCTCATCGGCGGTTTTTGACGGGCGCTGCAGGAAAGCTTCGGCCTTTCGTCAGTATGCTTTTATCACACCAGAAATTTTTGCTGTTTACATGTCAGAAATATTTCAAGTTAACCAGTGAGTTGTTTTGGGTGCTTGGATTTCAAAAAATTTAACGAATGATATAAAGAAAAAATGTAAGTCCACATCGATGATTCAAGGCTTGGTACAGATCACGAGAAATTCATACTAGTCAACCAACATGAATAATACCGAAAAAAATTATGAAGATATTATGTTAGATTTGGTTAGGTTAGTTAAATTTGTTCAACCTCTTTTAAAGAAGCGATTTTAAAGTAGAAATTAGGTTTAATTTGTTATATATATTTTCAGTGTTTTGTACGTCTATTGCACTACTTGGTTATCGATTAGAGAGTACAGTATTTAGACAGGATAACTAAAGGAGCTACTCTTATGACCTCCTGATTAGTCATAATGGGGTAAGGTAATAAAACCAACGTAATAAATACACCATTGCTTAATGTAATAGTTGAAGCTTGCTTTTATACTTTATCTTATATATCTTCAGTATGTTACTCCTTTCTCACTTCATATACTGTATGTAAAACCACCAATCTGAAAACAGCTTCATATGAGTGACTGAATATTTTGTACATCGATATTTATGTATGAGAAATGCAGGGTAGGAAAATTTATGTATAAAAGCTCAAGCCCTTGAAGATATTGTCATCGACCCCACATATTTAATGGCACTCTTACCTGTCCTGCTTCAATGACAAATATTACTGTCCGAAGGAAATATCAACCCTCTCTTATTTATCCCCCTGAGGTTTTGGTAAAGATTTGCTCTATAAAACACCCAGGATAGTTGAACAATATATATCCTGGATGAGTGTCATGCACTTATTAGGCACAGAAGGATGATTCCAGGTACAAATTTTGAAGTGTTTAGATTTATATATGTAACTAGTGTTGGCATAATATCCTTGCTATCACTTTGTGTGAAGATCGTATATTATTTTAAAGTTTTTGCATTACTTCAATAAATTATTTAAACTTTCAGGGAGAAGAAATGGATAACAATACATGATACAACCATGAAAATCTACAAATGGGTGCCAATTGCAGATGTAAGTTGTCTCGGAAGTTCCTTCTCATCGATTATAGAAATAAAAATAAAATTCAAGAAAATGATAATGAAATGCTTCTAATTCAATAATCTTCAATGGTTGTAAGAGACAGCATACTATGCAAAATATAATAATGATGAATGCTTATTTCAGGAACGAAAGAAGAAAAGTGGGAGTAGTGCAAACAAAGAAAACCGTATATCTAGTCGAGATAGTAGTATGTCTGCCTTCCAAATGGGTGGAGATGACTCAAACACAGGTAAATTATATATTTAGTATACTTATTATGTCAACTTTTGTACTGCTTGATGCTGAAAGATGAAACTTTTCTTCTATTCATGATGCTTTTTACATTTTAGATAACTGTTACCACAGAGTTTCGCTAAAAGTCTATCTCCTAGTGGTGGTATCGTCAGTCTTGATTTGAGTTGCTCTCCATAAAGGGACAGACATAAAAATTCCAGCCAAGCATTCACATTGGTGACTTATTTACAGGCTCTAGGATTTTAGGGGTAGAGCTTCAGGTCATTAACAACTCAGAAAAATTATGCTGCTGCTCTCAAATCTGATACCAACTCATTCTCTCTTGCTCTGGCAAGCAGAATAGCCCCTTGGATGACACCTCCTGATAGCAGATTAGTTACAGACGTGCCTCTGCTTACAAACATCCAGAGATACGAATGATGTGTATAATGTGTGTGTTTGTGTGTATACGAGAGAGAAATGAAAAATTATTTGTGCTACCATCTCATAACAACAATGACACTAATATTAATAATAATAGTAATAATAATATGTATGATAGAGAAATAGAAAGAGTGTGTGAATAAAAAGTTCTTTGTGTTGATGTCAGTTCAGTGTCTCACAACAACAACAGTAATAGTAATAATAATAATAATAGTGTAGCAAAAATAGTCTATTAAGTATTTATTGAATGATAATAATAATAATACACAAATACATACAAAAGATATAAGTGTGTGTCTGATACAGTGTACAACACAATGCTGTGCTGTATTTTTTATGCTATTACTATTCATTACAGTATTATTGCTATAACAAAACAATAATAATAATAATATATGTATGATAGAGAGAGAGAGAGAGAACTCTGGTGACTTTTTGCCAGCTAACCGTCATTTCAACATGAATGGCGTAAGTTCTTCAAACATTATCTTTTAAGTATACATTGAATAATATTCATAATACTAATAATAATAGCAATAATAATGATGATAATAATATTAATAATTGCAATAATAAGGATGATAATAATAATAATAATAATGATAATAACTATCATAACTTCAATACATTCATAAGGTACATGTGTGTCTAATACAGTGTACAGCACAATGCTGTATTTATTAGGCTATTACTATCCAGTACAGTGTTAGTCTTTTACTGAACGAAAATAAAACTAAATTCGTTATTTTTGGATCAAATCAATACCTGTCCCGCATTCCTGAGAACATCAGTATAAATTTCAACAATGTTTCACTCTTCCCATGTAATAAGGTTAAAAATCTAGGAGTTATTATGGACAGTACCATGACATTTAATTTTCCTATCGATGAACTACATAAAAAAGTGAACGGGACCCTTATTTACTTGAACAGAGTCTATGAAAGATTCGAGCCTGATTGTAGGGTAATTGTAGTACAAACATTGACTTTAAGTATTCTCAACTACTGTCTGAGTGTTTGGGGTTCCACGACTAAGACCCAGATGTTACGAGTGAAAAGGCTCCAGAATTTTGCTGCAAGAGTTGCCATAGGGGGGGGTGCATAAATATGATCACGTGACTCCCCTCTTTGAGAGATTGGGTTGGCTAAGGATGGACATGAAGTTCATATATAATATCTGTCTTTTAGTTTTTAAAATAAATCATGGAATATTACCGGAATGGCTCTTCTCATTGCCAACAGTTAATCAAGTGCGTATCAATAACGTCAACACCAGATATCAGAATTCTTTTTACGTGCCCAGAACTTCCACTGATATTGGGGCAAGAGCCTTAAATGTAATGGGCCCGAGACTTTGGAACTCTTTACCCGCAAACTTAAGAAGCTGCCAAACACTACCCTCATTTAAATCTCATCTTTTAAATCACCTACTTAATAAGTGATTTTAATCTCATTATTATCCTCCCATCGGGTAGACGAAGTGTACGTATGCTTATTTTAATGTGTAAATATTTTGATTATGTGCTTTGCAAATTTCATTTGTTTTATTTTGACATTTTACATTGTAATTTGTAATTAGATTAATTATCATGTAATAGCCATTTTTGATGGAATAAAGTTTTTGACTTTGACTCTCTCTCTCTCTCTCTCTCTCTCTCTCTCTCTCTCTCTCTCTCTCTCTCTATCTCTAACTTTTATCACTAATTCAGCTCCGCATTCACTCCGGGACGTTGCACCTAGCACGGAATTCTAAGGGATCGTTCGGCTGTTAAACTGATTTGATCCCAACCTATAGTTGTTGGTCGCGCTTCACTGACCCCTCTGGATGCTCGCCACTGCTGCTAACTCCAGTGGCTATTAATGCTGTTGTTCTCGTCGTTGTTGTTTTTATAAATGAACAATTGGTGCTGTATGTACATTTACACCTCTTTTTTTTAACGTTATTTACTTTTTTATAAATCCTGATACTGGCAGGAAAAAGTAGCTCCGTTCAATACCTGTCACAAACCTGATCATTGAAGAAGGTTGGTGTCAGGAAATACGTCCAACCGTAAATCCACTCAGTACCTGTCACAAACCTGATCATTTGAGAAGGTTGGTGTCAGGAAATCCATCCAACCGTAAAACACAATACCTGTCACAAACCTGATCATTGAAGAATGTTGGTGTCAGGAAATACGTCCAACCGTAAAACACAATACCTGTCACAAACCGGATCATTGGAGAGGGTTGGTGTTAGGAAATACGTCCAACCGTAAAATACAATACCTGTCACAAACGTGATCATTGGAGAGGGTTGGTGTTAGGAAATACGTCCAACCGTAAAACACAATACCTGTCACAAACCTGATCATTGGAGAGGGTTGGTGTCAGGAAATACGCCCAAGCGTAAAACACAATACCTATCACAAACCTGATCATTGGAGAAGGTTGGTGTCAGGAAATCCATCCAACCGTAAAACACAATACCTGTCACAAACCTGATAATTGGAGAGGGTTGGTGTCAATAAATACGTCCAACCGTAAAACACAATACCTGTCACAAACCTGATCATTGGAGAGGGTTGGTGTCAGGAAATACGTCCAACCGTAAAACACAATACCTGTCACAAACCTGATCATTGGAGAAGGTTGGTATCAGAAAATACGTCCAACCGTAAAACACAATACCTGTCACAAACCTGATCATTGAAGAAGGTTGGTGTCAGGAAATAAGTCCAACCATAAAACACAATACCTATCACAAACGTGATCATTGGAGAGGGTTGGTGTCAGGAAATACGTCCAACCGTAAAACACAATACCTGTCACAAACCTGATCATTGGAGAGGGTTGGTGTCAGGAAATATGTCCAACCGTAAAACACAATACCTATCACAAACCTGTTCACTGAAGAAGGTTGGTGTCAGAAAATACGTCCAACCGTAAAACACAATACCTGTCACAAACGTGATCATTGGAGAGGGTTGGTGTTAGGAAATACGTCCAACTGTAAATCCACTCAATACCTGTCACAAACCAGACCATTGAAGAAGGTTGGTATCAGGAAATACGTCCAACCGTAAAACACAATACCTGTCACAAACGTGATCATTGAAGAAGGTTGGTATCAGGAAATACGTCCAACCGTAAATCCACTCAGTACCTGTCACAAACGTGATCATTGGAGAAGGTTTGTGTCAGGAAATACGTCCAACCGTAAAACACAATACCTGTCACAAACGTGATCATTGAAGAAGGTTGGTATCAGGAAACACGTCCAACCGTAAATCCACTCAATACCTGTCACAAACCTGATCATTAGAGAGGGTTGGTGTTAGGAAATACGTCCAA